>VKOC01046971.1:0-11378 GCA_009364415.1 Spea multiplicata
CAGCCTCCTTCCTACAGACAATGGGCCCTGGTAAGAAGTGCCACGTTATCCAAATCATAAGAGACTCTAAAGACTGTGGGGCTCGGAAACAGATTTGGGGTTCCTCCATTTTGGGATTGTAAAGGTTCCTAGAGTCACCCTACCCCTCAGTTAATGTTATCCAGTGACATGAAGACCTTTTGTGTATTATTAGTAAAAATGTATTTTATTATTGCCTTATTTCCTAACCGTTTACACATGGCACACTAAGGTCTGGGAGATAATCTAATCAAGACAATGTGTATTCCTTATTTTAGTGCTGTCTGTGTCCTTTTGTATTGTTAATCCCTCTACTGCCCCTGTTGTCTCTGGGATGCAGATTAAGGGGGTGGTTTGTATCTCAGTATCTTGTTTCATGTTAATGTGTGTTTTGCTGGATATATCCAGCCGTCTGTGTCTAATATAAGTCAGTTTTGTTGTACCTAAAGACTAGTCTTGCCTGGTTATTCGGGTACTGGAAAGCGATATCCCTTTACTTTGCTTGGGGATATTGCCTACGGATTATGGAATTATTGTCCTGAAGGGAGAAGTCACTCTTGGCAGAGAGGGACAACCTGAGGTCCCTGGTCGGTCCGTCACACTGAGTATGTGTGTGAGAGAGACTGCCTGAGTCTCTGTGTGTGTGTGAGACTGCCTGAGTCTGTGTGTGTGTGAGAGAGAGACTGCCTGAGTCTGTGTGTGTGTCAGGGTCCTCAGCAAGGACCCCGACGAAGCGACTCACCTGAGTACCCGCCAATGGCGGGCACCAGCTCCCACGCCGCTGCCGTCCTCACTGCTGCCTCGCTGTCTGTATACAGAAGCGCGCGCACGCGCCCCCACCTCTCTTTGTGGATTCCTGAATGGAGGAGGCGGGGAACGCGTGTCAACGACGTTACGCACGGAGGCGGAGCGACCCCTGGTGGTAGCTTTAAAAACCAGCACTGAGTATCATTCAGTGCTCAGTTATTGTGTTGTACAGAGCTCTATGGTGTTACTGCCTATCTATCTGATTCCTGTTACTGAACCCTGGCTATTGAATACCGTTTATGCTGATTTCTCCGTTCCTGACCTTTGGCTATTGAATACCGTTTATGCTGATTTCTCCGTTCCTGACCCTTGGCTAATAAATACCGCTTATGCTGTTTTCTCCAATCCTGGACTTTGGCTATTTATTTCTGGACTTGCTGCCCTCACCGCCGTGAGGTATCCTGCATACCGGGTTCCTCATCCCGAATTCCCGACATAATAACTGAGCCAGCATGGAACCCGCAGGATTTCCGGATCCGATTACTGCTCTCACACAACAATTATCCAACTTCCAACAGACGCTCCAGGAGATCCAAACCGACCAGCGCCACCTGAGACAGGAGGTACTTCACCTTCAGGTACAACAAAATGCACCTCCTGAACAAGCTCCTGCTAATCCACCTGCTATAGCACCTCCAGTTGTTGAAGGCGCCACTTCTCTTGAGCCACAGATTCCTCTACCAGAACGGTTCTCGGGAGATCGGAGTATATATCGTGCTTTTGTAACTTCATGTGAGATCCTGTTTCGTCTGAAACCCCCGGACGTATCCTACTGATTACATCAAGGTACACACGGTTATATCCCTGTTATCCGGTGAACCTTAACTTTGGGCGCATCACCTATTGCACAGCAATAGTTCAATATTGGACTCTTGCCATTCCTTTCGTGAGGCTTTAGATTCTCTCTATGACGACCCTTACAGGGCCTCCTCAGCTACAACTACATTGCGAGCATTAAAGCAGGGTAGGCGGCCGGTGGAGGAATACATCTCGGAGTTCCGACGCCTAGCTCTGGAATCAAACTGGAACGAACCTGCTCTACATGACCAGTTTCACTGGGGTTTGTCAGAAGCTATTAAAGATGAACTGGCACGCACATCTATCCCACCATCCTTAGAAGAATTTGTACGCCTGGCTACCCAGATCGACAGAAGGCTACGAGAGAGGCGAGCTGAACGCCAGGCCACTAGCTCCAGTTGGACACCTGCATGGAATCATCCCGGGGTCCCTTCTCCTCCCACGGAAGAACCTATGCAGATAGGTATTGTTCGAGGCCCCCTCTCGACCGAAGAAAAAGAATGTCGTAGAGCCTTGAACCTCTGCATGTATTGTGGCAGACCAGGCCATCTATTCAAAGACTGCAGACTCCGTGCCCGTCACTCCAAGGGTAAGGAACCGATCATTTGCTTCATACCAGTTCCAATAGACACCCTTACCTATTGCCTCATCTGTCTATCTCTGTGTCTTTACAGTGGATTAAAGGTACAGCCCGTCTCACAGCCATGGTGGACTCAGGAGCCAGCGGGAATTTTATCGACATCAAGACACTCCAGACTTTGAATATCCCTACACGTCTCAAGAAGAACCCTGTACCAATGACATAGTAAGAGGAAGATGGAGTGTCCTAAAAGATAATTTTAGGGACTTGGGTAGTAAGATTAAGAAAAGGACCTCCAAGGTAGTATTCTCAGAGATACTACCTGTGCCATGCGCTACACCAGAAAGGCAGCGGGAGATTAGGCAGCTAAATGCATGGCTGAAGTCTTGGTGTAAGAAGGAGGGCTTTGGGTTCTTAGAGCACTGGGCTGATTTTGCTTTGGGGTACAATCTCTATAGTCGTGATGGATTGCACCTAAATGCAAGAGGGTCCAATGTGCTTGGGGAGAGAATGGTTAGACGGTTGGAGGAGATTTTAAACTAGGAATGGGGGGGGAGGGAATAAATACCGGGTTAGACAGTATAGAAAGGGAAGGCGATTTACTTAGTAACCAGGTGGGTGGATCTGGGGCTTGGTCTATAAAGATAATAGGGAGAAGCATATATTTTGCCCCCCAAAGCAAGGACAGAAAGTGATTGCAGCATCGGTGTTAAATGACAAGCTAAAGGTCATGTCTACAAATGCTCGCAGTTTAGGGAATAAGATCCATGAACTTGTAACAGTTGTGGCAACTGAGAATGTTGATATAGTGGCTGTTACTGAGACATGGTATAATGAGAAAAATGACTGGGACATATCAATACCGGGGTACTCTTTATATAGAAAAGACAGAAAGGGCAAGAAAGGGGGAGGGGTGGCCCTATATGTGAAAATAACATAAAATCTAACTTAATACAAGTTAGTGAAGAGAAGTTAGAGTTGGTTTGGGTTACAGTACAATTTGGCAAAAGTAAAGTAACTCGCATAGGTGTGATTTATAGACCCCCAGGACAAGTAGAAGAACTAGATAATCTACTAGTGGAGGAAATAGCTAAAATGACAGTGAAGGGGGATGTTATAATCATGGGTGACTTTAATCTCCCTGATGTGAACTGGAAAACGAAAGTAGCTGGTTGTACCAGGAGTGCGGATATTCTAAACTCCTTATTGGGATTATCTTTAAAACAGGTGGTTGAGGAACCAACTCGTAAGAAGGCCACATTGGATTTAGTGTTCACAAATGGAGATTTGTTAACAGATATTTCTGTAGGTGAAAGTTTGGGATCTAGTGATCATCAGTCTGTGTGGTTTAATATACGAACAGTGACTGAGTCACACCACACAAAAACAAAAGTTTTAGATTTTAGAAAAGCTGACTTTTCTAAAATGAGAAAATGTATAGAGGAGTCATTATCAGACTGGCACAATTTAAATGGCGTTCAGGAGAAATGGGATTTTGTAAAAGCTGTTTTATCGAAGATAACAGAAAATTGTATTAGGTTGGTCAGTAAGAGTAAAAAATTAAGGAAACCGCTGTGGTACTCTGCAGAAGTGGCCAAAATCGTGAAAGACAAGAAGTTAGCCTTTAGTAGATACAAAAATACCCAAAGTGAGGAAGATAGACAGATCTATAAAATTAGGCAGAAAGAGGCAAAGAAAGTTATAAAAACTGCCAAATCACAGGCAGAAGAGCGAATTGCCCTATCAGTAAAAAATGGAGATAAAACATTTTTTAGATATATAAATGAGAAAAGGAAAGTTAAACAAGGATTAGTTAGACTAAAAACAAAAGGCATATATGTAGAAGAGGATAAAGGTTTAGCTGACTGCCTCAATGAATATTTCTGTTCAGTTTTTACAGATGAAAATGATGGAATGGGACCTCAGTTGGGAAAAAAGACTGAATCATTTGAAATATGTGAGTTTATCGAGGCGGAGGTTCTACTTCAGTTGTCTAAGGTAAAAACAAATAAGTCGATGGGGCCTGATGGGATACACCCCAAGTTATTAAAAGAGCTTGGGGGTGTACTAGCAAAACCGTTAACTGATATATTTAACGAATCATTGGTAACGGGAGTTGTCCCTGGGGATTGGAAAGTAGCGAATGTTGTGCCTATACACAAAAAAGGCAGTAGGGAGGAGTCGGGCAACTACAGGCCAGTTAGTCTTACATCTGTAGTGGGAAAATTAATGGAAACTATGTTAAAGGAAAGGATTGTTGAACATCTGAAGTCACATGGCTTTCAAGATCAAAAACAACATGGGTTTTCCTCAGGAAGGTCTTGCCAAACAAATCTTATTGATTTTTTTGATTGGGTGACTAAAGTAATTGATCAAGGTGGTGCAGTAGACATTGCGTATCTGGATTTCAGTAAGGCCTTTGACACTGTCCCACATTGAAGACTTTTAAATAAACTGCAATCTCTGAGTTTAGATCCCAATGTTGTTGAATGTATTAGGGAGTGGCTGAGTGACAGAAAACAGAGGGTTGTAGTCAATGGCGTATATTCAGAACAAGGTCTTGTTACCAGTGGGATACCTCAGGGATCTGTACTTGGACCCATTCTCTTTAATATTTTCATTAGTGATATTGCAGATGGTGTTGATGGAAAGTCAAAAATTTGCAACAGGGTTGATGTTCCTGGAGGAAGAAGCCAAATGGCAAACGATCTAGGTAAGCTGGAAAAATGGGCAGAGCTGTGGCAATTGGCATTTAATGTGGATAAATGCAAAGTAATGCACCTGGGGCATAAAAACCCAAGGGCAGAGTATAGACTATTTGGTACTGTCCTAACCTCAACGTGTGAGGAAAGGGATTTAGGGGTAATTATTTCTGAGGATTTAAAGGTAGGTAGACAATGCAGTAGAGCAGCAGGTAATGCTAGCAGAATGCTTGGTTGTATAGGGAGAGGTATTAGCAGTAGGAAGAGGGAAGTGCTCATGTCGCTGTACAGATCACTGGTGAGACCTCACTTGGAGTATTGTGTACAGTACTGGAGACCGTATCTCCAGAAGGATATAGATATGTTGGAGAAAGTGCAGAGAAGGGCTACTAAAATGGTTTATGGATTACAAAATAAACCTTACAAGGACAGGTTAAAGGATCTTAACCTATATAGCCTGGAAAAAAGACGGGACAGGGGGGATATGATAGAAACATTTAAATACTTAAAGGGAATCAACAAAGTAAAGGAAGAAAGTTTATTTAAAAGGAGAAATAAAACCGCAACAAGAGGACACAAGCATAAACTAGAGGGGCAAAGGTGTAATGGTAACATCAGAAAATATTACTTTACGGAAAGGGTAGTGGACGCATGGAATAGCCTCCCAGTGGAAGTGGTAGATGTTAATACAGTAAAGTCATTTAAGCAAGCATGGGATAGGCATAATGCCAAGCTAGGTATAGGATAAGGGCAAGTACTAAAGGAGAGTACTCAGAAGTTGGGCAGACTGGATGGGCCTTCTGGCTCTTATCTGCCGTCACTTTCTATGTTTCTGTAGCTATCCAGCTCGTGGACGGAAGTCCTCTCAAAACCGGTCCTATTGTTAAAAAGACTGTTCCTTTGATCCTTCAAATAGGGAAGGGTCATACCGAGACCATCCAGTTCGATGTTGTACCCTCTCCAGTGTCTCCTCTCATTTTAGGTCTCCCTTGGCTCAGGAGACATAACCCTCTCATAGATTGGGAGACTGGTATACTTCAGTTCTCCTCCTTGCATTGTACCAGTCGCTGTCTTAAGACTACATCCATCTGTCTCACACAGACTGTTTCCCTCCAAGAGATTCCCCTTCCCTATCAACAATTTAAAGATGTATTTGAGAAGAGAAGTGCTGACAAATTACCCCCTTCAAGACCATATGATTGTCCCATTGACCTCCTACCTGGTGCTACTATACCCTTCGGCCGTATTTATCCTCTCTCGGAACCTGAACTTGCTACCCTGAAAGATTATATCGAAGAAAATCTTGCGAAAGGCTTCATAAGACCCTCTACTTCCCCTGCTAGAGCTGGGATCTTTTTTGTTCATAAAAAAGATGGGGGCCTGCGCCCATGCATAGACTACCGGGAGCTAAACAACATCACAATTAAAAACCGCTATCCTTTACCACTCATCCCAGAATTACTGGAACATGTACGATCTGCTAAATATTTTACCAAGCTTGACCTACGCGGGGCTTATAATCTGGTGAGGATACGCAAGGACGACGAGTGGAAAACAGCTTTTCGGTGTCGTTATGGACATTTTGAATATCTTGTTATGCCGTTCGGCCTGTGTAATGCCCCAGCCACCTTCCAGCATTTCATCAATGATGTATTCCATGACATTTTAGACCATTTTGTTATTGTGTATCTGGATGACATATTAGTATTTTCACCGTCCTTGGAGAAGCATCGTGTACATGTGTGCCAAGTTCTGGCCCGTCTGAGGACGCACGGACTATATGTTAAATTGGAGAAATGCATGTTCGAGGTACAGAGAATTGAGTTCCTGGGATATATTCTGACTCCAACCAGTATAGAGATGGATCCCAAAAAGGTTACGGCAATTCGCAATTGGCCAGCTCCTACAGACCGCAAAGGAGTACAGCGGTTCGTCGGCTTTGTCACGGTCAGGACTACTTGCCAAGCCGTGACTGTGTGGAGGGCGTGGGCATGAAGGGGTTAATAGCACCAGGCCTCTGGATTTACTAACTTCACCCCTAAACAAGGCATAAGTTACACCAAATTAACCCCCAAATCCTGCCTTTATCCCCCCAGGTAGTCTGCCACCACTCACGATTTTGATACCGGATTCGTGAGAAATCCGAATTAGAACATCTATCGCTATATATATATCAACCCACCCCGGGCAAACAACATATATATATATCCAGTAGAACGTAATAACAATATGGTAACGTGTTATCCTCTCTTAGGGTTTGTGGATATCGATACTAGAGCCCAAAGACAGACTTAGGTTATGAATATTTTAATAACAAAAAGACAAAGATTACACAGTGCCAGAATTACAAAAAAAACAAGACATACAAAATAAAATAAAAACAGGCAAACAGTTCTTAAAAACAATGGGACTTAAACACAGGACCCTCACTCACGAGTTTCTCCGCTAAGTAGGCCTGTGGGAACTCCTTAAGTCCAGATGGTTTTCTTACGATGTTGTTCCGATCAGAGTATATCATGGAGTTCTACCTTTTGGTCGCTGCATTGTCCCTAAATCAGACTTTTGCAAGCAAACGCCCCTCTGACCACATGACTGATTATATGACACCATCCCCAAGAATTGGGTCCCATCTTTGATGTGCCAATAAGTTATGGTGGGGTAAAGGTGATGGAAACCCCTCCACTTAAGATAGGAATGGAATTCCTATAACTCAGGGTCCTTATCTGTTAGGCCATGAATCACCACAGGGGTCCTTTGGGAAGATGACACCTCCAGCCAGAACAGATACAGAGGGCATGCACAAAGAAACACATTAAAGCAACCTCAGATTAACTCATTGAATGCTTAAACAAAGAAACTAACCACCTCTGCTGGGTTACCATTCCATGCATCAACTACATTATATGAGTTAATCATGACACCTCCCCCTTTAAGATGGCGGACAGAGGAGGTCAGCACACGCTGATCTGCTATGTCTGCCTAAATTCTAGTGTCCCCCTGACAAGACAAACTGTCAGCATTCTCATAGAAGCTGACTTGTCACACCAGCCAGTAAAACTATACTGCTGTAGCCCCGGACTCCATCTGAGCAACTTGCTAAACTTCCCATTTAATCTATCCGCCTGAAGAGAAGGGTTGTGATAGATTATAACAGTGAAGTTACCACCATACCAGCATGGCTGTAACTCCTGCAAAGCACACACCATAGCTGAGCACTCTTTGCCAACCCTTGGATAATCCTCTTCCTTTGGCGATAACTTACTCTGAAGTTTTAAGGCCTCATCCATTTGTTTCTCTGCCCTGCTTAGGATTGCTAACCGCTGCCCATTCCCAAGCAAGACAGCAAACGGGTGTCCATTGTCCTGGGCTTCCAGTATGGATCCCAGGCTTCTGGCTTCACCTACACTCACAGGGCGAGGGGTTTCTTGCTGACTGGTCAATGTAGCTGTCTTTTCGTCATCCCATACTATATCATCCTCTATAGCTGTTGCCCCAGCATCTTGCTGGGCTGCCACTACAGCTACAGGGGAAATATTCTGCCCCTCACATTGCCCACTCAGTGAACACACAAAAGGGATAACAGGGTGTGAATTTTCCTCCCCCTCCTCCTTATCTCCAGAATTTACAGCTGTAGGAGTATTAGGCACAGTGGAGAAACTACCCCTTTCCTGCTTCTCCAGCACTTTAAGGGTTAAAGTAAGCATTTCCTCTGGAGCATTAAAACTGAGTTTTGGCTGTTGATTCACAGAAACATCACATTCCATATATCCCTTGTTTTCCCTTTGAGAAAATTGATTAACAGGAATATCCTCAGACACCCCAACATCATGCATACTTTCTCCTGTACCCAGATCTAAGTACTCAGGTGCTATAGACACGGTTGGGCACACATCCCCAGTCCCCTTTAGTTTTCCAGGGATACTACCTTCAGGGCATACAACTTCTGAAGACACGTTGACAGAAGTATCCCCAGCATGCCCGAATCCCTTGGCTACCTGATCACCCATAGTAACACTATGCTTTTCCGCATATGGGGGCATTGAACCAGAAGAGCCACTACAGACTCCCTGTTCCTGAACCTCTGGCCCTCCAAAGGTCAACCCACACGCTTCCCCTAGAGCTTGCTCTCTAGGTCTGGTCCCTTGGTGCACATCCCCCTCCATCTCTTCAGGAGACAGGATCCTGGGTGCTGGTTCAGACAGGCATACCTCTACCTTCTGGGCTCCCTCCCAGCTACCCACTACTCCCAAAGTTTCAGACAGTACCTTAGGTTGGACAGGGCCCTCTACCAGCCCTCCAGGTTTGCAGGTTTCCTCAACTGGTGCATACTGGCAAACAAGTCGACCCAGATCCTTGCCCAGCAAAACATTAACAGGAATATCCTCGGATATCCCCACCTCCCGCAAACCCTTGCCCACACCCCAATCAAGGTACACACGTGCCACTGGCACTGCAGGGCGCACCCCGCCAATTCCATGGATGGACATGGTCTTCCCAGGGATAAGATCCTCCGATTTTACCATCTCAGGCCGCACCAGAGTGCAAGCAGCCCCCGTATCCCTGAGTCCCATAGTCACACAGTCACCTACAGTCACTCTTTGTAGGTTCTCATCTTCCTTCCCTTGAACCCTGGAAACAAACAAGACAGCTGGGTGTTCCTCAACTGCTGCACACTGCACATTGTCTCCTTGTGCCTCCTTTGGTCTAGCCACAAATAAAACAGACGAAGCTCCCCCAGCTGTACCTCCATTTCCATTCGTCTGTGGAGATGGTCTCTTAGAAGGGCAGGTGGCACTCAAGTGCCCAATCTGGTTACACCGATAACACCGGCGGGTATCCCCCTGGCCCGATGTGGCCCCTGCTCTGTTGGCTAGGAAAGGTGTTGGTGATAATCTCCCTGCTGGCTTAGGAGTTGGTGGCTGGTAGGCTGCTCTTTTCCAAGTAGATGGTCCTGGTGAGGCTTGTACCCTCTTGGTTGTTGGAGTACGGTTGTTGGCATAATCGTTAGCCAGATCTGCCGCCTCTGCCGTGGTCTTAGGTTTTCTGTCCAGAATCCACTCTCGGGCCTCCGGACTTCGTGTCCTCAGGAACTGCTCCAGAATCATCAAATCCTCCAGGGCCTCATATGTAGTAACTTGTAGGCCTCCAGTCCATTGCCGGAAAACAGTCCGAAGCTGTCCCGCATATTCGGTGCAACTGTCCGATGTAGCTTGCTGCATCTCTCGAAACTTTTTCCTGTAGAATTCAGGGGTGAGGTTAAAACTTTTTAACAAGGCAGATTTTATGGCCTCATAGTCCTGATCAACTTCCATTGGTAAGGAAGCAAACACGTCCAGGGCTTTCCCCTTCAGACGTGGGGTTAAATACTTTCCCCACTCTTCCTTGGGCAGCTGGTACTGCCGGCACACTTTCTCAAACCCTCTCAAAAACACATCCAGGTCAGTGTCCTTTTCCAGCATTGGAAAGTGTTCCAGGCGAGGTCGGTTAGCATATCCATCCCCGTTAACAATGCTTTGGGGAGACGGACTATATTGCTTTAACCGTAGAAGTTCCAGCAGATACCTCCGCTCAGCTTCTCGTTCAGCCTGCTCCGCAGCTCTCTCAGCAGCCTCCCTCTCTCTTTCCGCAGCCTCCCTCTCTCTCTCTTTCCACAGCCTCCTTCTCTCTCTCCTTGTACTGTAGAATCAGGTTGAACTTTAGCTGACGATCCACGCTCCCCAGATCTTTTAGTGCCATTTGTTAACTTTATGAGGAAAACATCCTTGATCCACAGGCTCTTCCAAAATCACATCTGCTCCAATGGCCTGCTCTGCACAGAGTTTATCATATTCTAGGAGATCCAAAATCAGCTGCTCTTTGCTTTTGCCAAAAATTTGTATATTCCTTTCTTGACAAACCAGCTCCAGAGATTCTTTTGGCTGGCGTCGATATGCCTCCATAATGCAGTATGGTAGAGAAAAAACAAAAGGGAGAGGAACGAACTGTTTTGCACTGTATGTCTGTAATTAAGCACTGAGTAATGTCTTTGGGAAATTACACAAAACCCATGTAATTTCTTCTAGTACTAAAATCACCAAACCGGGCAATACAAATAGCACTAAAAAACTCTAGATATCCCACCTAGCTGCCGCCAAGTTTGTCACGGTCAGGACTACTTGCCAAGCCGTGACTGTGTGGAGGGCATGGGCATGAAGGGGTTAATAGCACCAGGCCTCTGGATTTACTAACTGGACCCCTTAACAAGGCATCAGTTATACCAAATTAACCCCCAAATCCTGCCTGTATCCCCCCAGGTAGTCTGCCACCACTCACGATTTTGATACCGGATTCGTGAGAAATCCGAATTAGAACCTTTATCTCTATATATATATCAACCCACCCCGGGCAAACAACATATATATATCCTGTAGAACTTAATAACAATATGGTAACGTGTTATCCTCTCTTCAGGTTTGTGGATATCGATACTAGAG
>VKOC01046974.1:0-22465 GCA_009364415.1 Spea multiplicata
GGACTACATCTCCCATACTCCTCAGCCAGTCCCTTAGCTGAAGGAGCATTATGGGAGATGTAGTCCTGCAGCAGCTGGAGGGCCGAGTTTGGAGATCCCTGGTTTAGGGTGTAGGTTACTTGTGCATTCGCTACCCAAGTTGATATCTACCCATAAAGCTTCCACAAATCCCTTGTCGCCTTCAAGCTGCTTAACATTTGACTTTAGCTCGTTGCTAACATACAAGCATACTCCTCCTCCCTTCCTGCTTTTTCTGTCCTTCCTATATAACATATAACCTTTTTAGTTATCTGCCCAGTCATGGGTCTCATCCCACCATGTTTCTGTTATGCCTATTATATCATATTGCTTAGTGTATGCTATTGCCTCTAGTTCTCCCATTTTGTTATTTAGGCTCCTTGCATTAGCAAGCATACATTTAATATTACCCTGAGTCTCTTGAATTTTATGAGAATTTTTATTAATACATACCTCCTCTGTTCTGATCTTGCCCCTCCCCCCATCTCCACCCCCCTTGTTCTGATCTGAAGCCCCACTCCTTTCTGCACTATCTCCATTTTCAAGATCTCTGTGTCCCTCCCCCCCTACCACTAGTTTAAAAACTCCTCCAGCCTTCTAGCCATCCTCTCCCCTAGCACAACAGACCCTCTTCCGTTTAGGTGCAATCCATCACCGCTATAAAGATTGTACCCAAGCGCAAAATCAGCCCAGTGCTCTAGAAAGCCAAAACCCTCCTTCCTACACCATGACTTTAGCCACGCATTTACCTCCCTGATCTCCCGCTGCCTTTCTACTGTTGCGCGTGGCACAGGTAATATTTCTGAAAATACTACCTTGGAGGTCCTTTTCTTCAGTTTATCTCCTAATTCCCTGAAATCATTCTTTAGGACCTTCCATTTTCCACTGACTTTGTATTGGTACCAATATGGACCATGACAGCCGGGTCTTCCCCAGCCCCTCCCAATAATCCATCCACTCTGTCAGCAACATGCCGGACCCGAGCACCCGGGAGACAGCAAACTGTCCGGTTGAGCTTATCAGAGCGGCAGATTACCCTATCTACTCTCTTAATAATAGAGTCCCCTACCACCACAACCTGTCTAGCCTTTCTTACGCTCCTCAACCCCACTCATACTAGAGGGACTGTTCCCTCGGCTGTTAGAAGGAACAGCTTCCTCCAGTATAGCTACTCCTGAGCTGATGCACCCAACATCTTCACTCAAGCGGGCAAATCTGTTAGGCTGCACAAGGTCAGGACTAGCTAAACCTTTCCTCTTTCCTCCCCCTCTACCACCACGTGTAACAGTTACCCAGCTACATGCCTGTTCCCCAGTGAAGGTAACTTAAAATGAATAACTTTCTAAAAAGCCCTCACACCTTTAGTGCATTTATCCAACACATGTGGTTTAGATTACCCTCACAGGCCACGAAGATCACAGTGCACAATATAGCACAGGGTAGTAACATATAGGAAGGCTAATTTCCATCATCATCATGATAAAGAGGATGGCATACTAACATGCATCAATCTTTTCATCTATGGCCCAGTCTCTTAGGGGCACTACAACTCTCATCACTCTCAACAGTACTGTGGTCAAGAGTGATAGATGTTGACTTCAACAAAAGCTTATATGTCCATTTTTTTAAGCCCTTAAGGGCTGAGTCAATTGTCCGTTGATTGAAAAAAAACAATTAAAATGTAGAGCATGACAATTTGGCACAATGGTTGGTACATAGTTACATCAGTATACATCCAATACACTTATACAAGGCATTGGTGATGTACAACCTGACGTACACATTTAATACATTGAATCCTAAGAAAATTGTGCAAGGTCTTGTAATATAAAGCAATCACGGAAAAAAACAATATAAAACCAAAAAAAAAAGCATGGATGGTGCGCCACCAAGTATTGATCCAATGTACGTGTGCGACAATATATCTTAGAATAAGAACAACTGAAAAGTGGAGCGGGGTCGATTCATGCAACATCCCCAACTGTATTAGTGGAAACTGAGAAATTCACATGCCCGCGTTCACAACCCAGTGCAGGAGGGTCTCCCTCGCAACCACCTAAGAAGAAAGCAGAAAAAGAGAGTGAAATAAGGAACTTTTTCCATGGCAACCACTTCAACCCATTTTTATATGCCAGACCCCTGACGGCCATAACCAAATCCTCCATTCAGCCTATGAAATTGACTCTGTTAAGCCAAGCCGATATAGGAGGAGATTAAGGCTGCTTCCAGAATCTCGGGATCGTCACTTTGGCAGCGTTAATTAGGTGAAAGGTAAGCAATCTCCTATATAACCCCAGCCGAGAGCTAGTGTGATGTAGTAACATGCCTTCCGGGGAGGCCAGAAAATCTGGGTCATTAATCTCCCGAATGACCGCCACCACAGCCTCCCAAAATGGCTTCACCAAGGAACATTCCCATCAAAGGTGCATATAAGACCCCAAGTCTAAGCCACATCTCCAACACTGAGGAGGAATGTGGGGTAAGAAATGGTGGAGCTCAGCGGGCACCTTGTACCACCTGGTAAGCAGTTTATAAGCAGATTCCTGGATCTTGCTAGAGGTTTAGCTGCTGTTCGCTGATATAGCATTAATTTATATAATCTCAAAAGGAGATGGGAGTGTTATCTACGAACAACGCTCCGAACGGTGTAAATGATCTACCGAGGTTAGCAGGTAGGTCAGCATTCACTTTGCCGAAATTGAAAATGACCCCCCTACCACACTTATTGAAAATAAGTAACACACCATAATTGGACAAAAAAATTCAACAATATATATATATATATATTGCTAATAGCAATCACACTCCTATCATACCCAGGCATACACAGATTCCAACAAGTACTGGTTGCCTGGACATGATAGGAGTGTGATTCATTTTATTTACCCCATTCTACCAAACCAGGAAATATGAGGGAAAGACCACCTACGAAGATCACCGGACACTGTTGTAGAGAGGACAGTCGAGATCTGAACACCCAGGTAAGTTAAATAGCTCACACTCCTTCTAAAGGGATGACATTTCTGAATCTGCAATTTAAGAGAATCGGAGATAATTTATTTTATAATTGGAAAGAGTATGAAATTGTTTTAACTCCGAGGTTATATGAGAGAGCGAGAGCAATGGATTTGTTACCATACAGAGCATATTGTCCACGTAAATAGCAAGCTTATGCTCAGTACCGCCAATTGAGAGTCCCATAATGTGTGGGTTTGCCCTTAAAGCATTGTCCAGAGGCTCCAACATAATAAAAATAATAAAGAGCAGCTGGGATAAAGGGCAGCCCTGTCTAGTGCCATTCGATAGGTTAAGTCTAGTAGCGAGGGAACTGTAAATGCGAAGATATGCCGAGGGGTGTGAGTATAAAGTTTGGATTTGCTGTATAAATCTAGAGACAAGCCCTATACTATCAAGTGTGTGGATTGGTAAGTGTGTGGATTGGTAAGTGTGTGGATTGGTAAGTGTGTGAGAGTGATGGGTGTTACGCTGTACCATTTCCAATG
The DNA here is from genome assembly GCA_009364415.1 of Spea multiplicata. Classification (NCBI taxonomy): domain Eukaryota; kingdom Metazoa; phylum Chordata; class Amphibia; order Anura; family Pelobatidae; genus Spea; species Spea multiplicata. The sequence goes on from VKOC01046974.1 coordinate 3,522, forward strand.
AATTTTTCATTATATAATTATGCACTAAAGTACATCATAACTCCCATCACTCTATACTGTTCCATACAGTGGCAGAGCTGGGAGACAGAGGCCTTGCACCCCCACCGCAGGACTCCTGAAAGGTAAGTGAACTTCAAAGAGGGGGTAGATAGGGAGAATGGGTGAGATGGGGGATAGGGGGTAGATAGGGCAGAAGGGAGTGAGAAGGGGTAGATAGGGCAATCATACTCCTATCATGCCAAGTCTGCCAGTATATCCTGGAATCTGGGTATGCCTGGGCATGATAGGAATGTGATTGCTGTTAACAATCATATATATATACACAAACCAAAGGGAGCGGCTGCACAGAAATATTGTTAATATACACAGGCTTTTTTTTGCCCGGGTGCTCCAAAAATAGCCAGATATATGTTACCAAAGAAAAAATGGGCACTCACGGGAGGTGGTCCGAAACATTGGCCGTGCTGATTGGAATAAACTACTGCAAAGACCCGTGAGTGCCCATTTTTTCTTTGGTTACATATATATATATATATATTTGTTTTGTCCTATTTTGGTGTGTTACTTACTTTAAATAAAAGTGTTAGATTTTTTTTATGGTGTGGGGGGCTCATATTTGGTTTCGGCCAGGTAAATGCTGCATTTTCGGTTTCAGTCCAGAATTCGTTTCAGGGCATCCCTAAGCCAGACAATGAAGTGGTAGGCCTACACCACATCAATATTTAGGCTTAGTATATAGTGATAGGAGTTATGCTGCACTATTGTCAATGCCTGGCTCAATGTATAGTGATAGGGATTACGCTGTACCACTGTCAATGTGTGCCTCAGTATATAGTGATAGGTGTTATGCTGTACCACCGTCAATGTCTGCCTCAGTATATAATAACAGTAATGCTGTACCACCTTCAGTGTCTGCGCCGGTATATAACGGTAGAAGCTATGCAGTTCTAAAGTGTATGTGGGGGGGGTGCCACATACAGGATCCGCCCCAGGTGCCAAATACTCTAGGTACGCCCCTGCTGCTGGTAAGTCCCCAGGAGCACTTGGTCCCGACCTGCCACATCTCCTCTGGACACTCCTGTCCATCTGCTCTCAGTCCTGGCGGCGACTCCCGGAACCGATCCCACTGCAAACGAGACAAAGAATCTGCAACAACATTAAAAAAACTGGGGACATGCCGAGCGCACTCAAGGATATACATAGCAAAACAAACCGCCGTAGCAACCTCATCCACAGGACCTGAAGATGCAGACAAATGATTCACAGCCGGGACCAAAGACCTTTCTATCCCTTAACAAATCCCCCACAACACCAGGGCCACCACCAAAAAGAATAACTTCAAAAACACCAAATTCCGAATCAGCGAAGTCTCGGACCATACACCTGGCCATCGCTACGCACACCAACAACCATTAAAATATGCCCCAAAACCAACACTACCAAATGCATCAGTATCTGCCTTTGGGAAAATACTGTGTCATTAAAGTGTTCTAAAAACGCCCCCCAAACTTCCAAATCTGAGTCGAATTCACCCCGACGTTGCCCTAGACAGACTCCTACTAAATATCCTCCCCATCAGAATAACCTGACAAGCAAAATTCAGCCAACCTATCAACGACTGCAATTGCCGCAAGGTAACCTTCCTAGCTGTCAGGATCAATCCGGCAGGACGGTAATAAGGGTAACGGAGCTCAGTATGCAGGAAGAGACACTTAGTGGATAAGGCCCAAACAGAGTCAGGAACAGCCAAGGTAGGGTACAAGAGCGGGCAGCGAGGTACAAAAGGGTAAGGCAGATGCAGAATCAGGTACGGTACACATGCCGTTTAGTAGATAAGGGTCAGACAGGAGCGAAGTCAGAGGGAAGCCAGGTACGTACACGGATAATCAATAGGAAACACGCACTCAGGATGTAGCAGGTAAGCACAATAACTGAGCACTGAGCAAAGCTCAGTGCTCGGTTTTAAACTTGCCGCTTGGGGAAGCTCCGTCCCCTCGCGTGATGTCACAGAATCGTGTTCCCACGGGTAGCGGGCACCCAGGTAAGTTGCCGCCTAGGGTTGCCGGGCCCAGACGCGAACCCTGACAGTTTCCCCCTCCCAATGTTCCCCCTCCCAATGGAAGGCCTCCAGCCTCTGTTAGGACCTGGGCAACCAGGGTGAAAGGAGGAAACCAGAGCAGGAGCATGAACCATATTGGCAGGTTCCGAAGAGTCCTCGATAGGATCATAGCTTCTCCATCGAATGAGGTATTGCAGGTGATTGCGAAAGTAACGCAAAACCAGGATCTCTTCAACCTCGTATTCAGGAGAATCATTAATCATAACCGGGGGAGGAGGACTAGCGTGATGATCTGCAAAAGTCTTATATCGATGTTGAGCATCAACCAGAGTCTCGCGCAAATGTAAAAAAGTCTTTGACAGACAAAAGTCTTTAATGTGTTCTGCGACCGAGGGTACTGGGCTGAGGATCGGTGCTCCTGGTAGCATGGAAGGATGGTATCCGTATTAAGCAAAGAAAGGAGACATCTTAATCGAGCGATGGATGTGATTATTACAAGCAGTAGTAGCAGTATTGATTCCAATTGTCTTGCAAATAAGTGGTATAGCACCTAAGATATTGCTCAAGCGTCTGGTTAGTACGCTCCGTCTGTCCATTGCTTTGCGGATTATAGGAGGAAGATAGGTTACGGCTCATGTGAAGTTGTGTACAGAATGCCTTCCAAAAATGAGAGGTAAATTGAGACCCCCGGTCGGAGACGATACTTTCAGGTAATCCGTATAGTCGGAAGATCTCCTTAATGAACAAGGCGGCCGTCTCAGTGGCCGATGGAAGGCGACTATATGGAATAAAATGAGCCATTTTTGTGAATCGGTCAACAACCACCAGCAAGGTGGTGAAGTGATCCGATTGTGGGAGATCGGTAACAAAGTCCATGGAAATGTCTGTCCAAGGTTTAGTGGGAACTGGAAGAGGCTGTAAAAGGCCTGCCGGACTTTTGGGAGCATCTTTGGCACGAGCACATGAGTTGCATGAGGAGATGTAAGTTCGGACGTCTTTGTGAAGAGCTGGTCACCAAAACATCCGCTGAATGAGGTCTACGGTTTGATGAATACCCCCATGTCTAGCGAGAGGAGAGTCATGATGCGCCTGTAATATTTGCATATGAGCGTCAGGAGGTACATAGATGCGACCCTGGTGATAGTACAATCCTTGATGTCACTGTAATGTGGACGTCTCTGCGTTGTTAGCAACCCCTGAGTTTTCGCGTACGGAGTCCCAAAGGTTGCGTGTAAGAGAAATGAAGTGAGTGGGTGATAATACTGTATCCTGTTGCACGGGATCTCTGATGGGTGCTTCAAACATGCGAGCATCTGCTTTTGTGTTGCGAGGGAATCTGCTTTTGTGTTGCGTGAACCAGGCCGATAGGTGATGTGTAGTTGAAAGCGAATAAAAAACAAGGCCCATCTAGCCAAGCGAGGTTGTAACCGTTTCGCTGACCGTAGGTACTCGAGGTTTTTATCATCAGTGTAAACAGTCACCGGATGCACGGCGCTTTCCAGGAGATGCCTCCACTCTTCAAGGGCTAGTTTTATAGCCAATAGTATTCGTTCCCCAACGCAATAATTCCTCTCGGCGGGGGAAGGGGTATGTGAGAAATAGGCTATGGGGTGTAATTGTTCATCAGTGTCCTGTCTTTGGGATAGGACAGCTCCCACAGCAGAGTCTGAGGGGTCAACCTCGAGAGTAAAAGGAGTTTGAGGGTTAGCCATTTGTAGTATAGGAGCGGAAATGAACTCGGTCTTCAGAAAGTCGAATGCTTGTTGAGCGGCTTTTGACCAGGCAAATTTAGTGGTTTTGGAGGTCAAGGCTGTGATGGGTTGTATGTGTTTTGAAAAGTCTCTAATGAACTTTCGGTAATAGTTAGCGAACCCAATAAATCTTTGCACTCCTTTGCGGTCCGTAGGTGGTGGTCATTGGAGAATGGCCTCCACTTTTTTAGCTCCATTTGAATACTGGCTGGTGACCGGATGTATCCCAAAAAGTCAATACTTCGTACCTCGAACACACACTTCTCTAGTTTAGCATACAGACCATGAGTTCTCAATCTGGTAAGTACTTGACGTACATGCTCCCTGTGAAGTTCCAGCGTGCGGGAAAAAATTAGAATGTCATCTAGATATATGATTACAAAGATCCAGGATGTCACGAAAGATGCTGAAAAGTGGCCGGAGCGTTACATAGTCCAAATGGCATTACTCGGTATTCAAAGTGGCCGTAGCGACACCGGAACGCGGTTTTCCACTCATCCCCTTCATGAATCCTCACCAGGTTGTAAGCTCCCCGTAGGTCAATCTTGGTGAAGATTTTAGCTGTACGAGCATGCTCAAGTAACTCTGGTATGAGTGGTAGAGGATAGTGATGTTTTACAGTGATATTGTTAAGTTCACGGTAATCAACACATGGACGTAAACTACCATCTTTTTTGTGCACGAAAAATATACCCGCTCCTGCCGGGGATGTGGAAGGGCGGATAAATCCCCTGGCGAGATTGTCCTCAACATAGTCTTTAAGCACAGCGAGCTCAGGTTCAGACAACGGGTAGATCCGGCCGAACGGAATGGCTGAACCTGGATATAATTTGATGGGGCAGTCATAGGGCCTAGATGGAGGTAGAGTCTCAGCCCTCTTTTTCTCAAGAACTGAAGATATGGTGTAGGTAGGCCTTGAAGTCGTAGTACGGGTGAGGCAAACGGTAGCAGGTAAAAGACAGGTCTGGTTGCAGAAAGATGATGTAAAGCGAAAACCCCCGTCTCCCAGTTGATGCAGGGATTGTGGGTATGAAGCCAAGGAAGTCCCAATATAATCGGGGAAATAGGGGAAGGGGCGATGTCAAAATGAAGGGTCTCCACATGTCTGTCTCCCAACTTGACGAACAGAGGGACGGTCTCCAGGACAATAGGACCAGTCTTTAAAGGGCTGCCATCTTGAAGATATGTCCAGGTCTGCCGCAATACAGGCACAATCCCAGAGTTCTGCGTCGTTCTTTTTCAGCAGCTGATAATGGACCTCTAACGATACCAATCTTCCTCAGAAGAAGGTGGAGGAGATGTGGAGTCCACACCGGAGACCAGGCAGAGGTGGAAGCCAACTCTTCTTCTTTCACGAAGGCGGCGGTCAATCTGTGTGACAAGTGTAATGAAGTCCTCCAAACTGGTAGGGATAGATGTGCGGGCAAGCTTGTCCTTCACAGCCGAATTGGTCGTGTAATGTTGCCTCGTTCCAAGAAGAGTCAGGAGCAAGATGACTTGTTTAAGGGTTCTTAGAGTAGACATAGCAGATGAAGCTCTGAAAGGATCGTCATAGAGAGTGTCAAGAGCTTCCCAGAAGGAAGGCCAAGAGTCCAGGACCAAGTTTTGGTTGTGGATCAAATTGTGTGCCCATCTGAGGTTCCTCCGCCAGCAGAGAGATGACTGTGTGAACCTTCACGTAGTCGGTAGCATAGGTTCTGGGCTTCAGATTAAACATGATCTGGCAGGAGGTGATGAAGGAACGGTACTTAGTACAATCTCCAGCAAATCTCTCGGGAAGAGAGGGATAGATGGCTCTAACGCAGAAGCTCCCTCCGGGTCAGGAGCAGGGGAGGCGGCAGCGGCTTCAGATGCAGCGCCTTGATGGAGCTGAAGTTTGTGCACTTGTTGTCTAAGGTGATGTTGACTAGTTTGCATCTCTTGAAAAGATTGTGTCATAGCTGGGCAGTGATGGCCTCTGTGAGTCCTGGGGGCTCAGGGTCAGGATCAGTCCGGCAGGACGACAATAAGAGTAACGGAGCTCAGTATGCAGGAAGAGGCACTTAGTGGATAAGGCCCACACAGAGTCAGGAACAGCCAAAGTACGGTACACGAGCGGGCAGCGAGGTACAAAAGGGTCAGGCAGATGCAGAATCAGGACACAAGCCGAGGTACTGTACACGAGCCGTTTAGTAGATAAGGGCGAAGTCAGAGGGAAGCCAGGTAGGTACACGGATAATCAATAGGAAACACGCACTCAGGATGTAGCAGGTAAGCATAATAACTGAGCACTGATGTCACGGAATCGTGTTTCCGCGAACAGTGTTTGGGGAACAATAAAGTTAAAACAGGGCGCCTAGCGGGTAGCGGGCACCCAGGTAAGTTGCTGTGTGTCGAGTTGCCGGATCCAGACGCGGACCCTGACACTAGCACACTTAACCTCCACACCCTGGCGCAACATCATCAGTTTGTTCTGAGGAAACCTACATTCTTCTTCAATTTCCAAATCTAAAAAAAGTCGGGCCCTCGGTCTTATATAGAGCCAAAGGCACCCCAAACAAATCCCCACCCCATCCAACGTCCTCAGCAAATACTGAATCCGCAGAACCGACTCACGAAAAGACATCCAAAAATAACCCATCGGTAAACACAAATCAACAAAGAAATTACCCTCAAAGAAACACCCCAACAAATGATGACACGTCAGGTGGATCAGCAACAACCTAAACATCCGCCTTAACCATAAGGGCATTCGGCAAGGCCATTCTACCGAGCTGCACCTCCTTCTGCAGCTTCTCCCCCGCCACCTCTGGAAAGGACTTCACCGATGTCAAACTCCGACTCCCTAAACTGAAAAGGGATAACTAACCCAAACTGAAACCCCTCCCTCAACAACACTGCATCCTCACGCTTACCGTAACGGCTAAGCCACGGTAGCATTGCGCCTAACTTTACAGGGGACCGCCCTTGGCTTTCCCCGCTTAAAACATCTGCTAAGGCTGTGAGCCCCCACAATCTTCTCCCTTAACCTCCCCTTTCTCCCACTACTCTAAAAAAAAGCCTGCAATCCTGCCACAAAACTACCTTCCTGAGACACAAAACCAGACTCACCACCAGAACCCCCAGCTGCCATAAGCCTCAGGGCTGACTCCTGACCGCTGCCAACCGTAGATCTTGCTGGCAGTCATCCTGTCCGCTTCGCCAGCTGCCATCAGTTCGCCACCCTCCCCTTCAGGCTGGTGCACCGCTCTGTAAGGAGAAGTAGTCTATGTAAGGATAAGATCCACAACTGCCTTATTGGGCTGCCTGCTGCCTCCCCTCCTCACCGGGCTACCAGAAACTGATCTTGATCGCCTGCATCTGCTCCCCCAGCTACGCACTTCCGAAGCAAAACGCCCCATCGCAGATCTGTCACCCTGGCTCTGTACCAACTTCATTCCAGTCTCTTATAGGTAGATACCACTCCTCAACACAGATTACAAGGTGATTAAAAAGATCTTGGCAGACAAATGAAAAACATTAAATCACACGGTTCTTCAAGTGGAGTGAATACTTACATAGTTACATAGGCTGAATAAAGACACACGTCCATCCCACATCTGTTAATTGCTGTTGATCCTAAAGAAGGTAAAAAATCAATTTTGTAGCTATTTCCTATTTTGCAACAAACTAGGGTACCAGTATAAATGTGTGACCACGTGTTCTATGCATAGTCCTGTTTATGAATAGATTTCCAGACCATGGGTTGTATTGAAGAGGTCTGTGATTTATCCAGCAAGGAAATGGTTAAGTTATGTTATGGGATTGATTCCCTTAATTGTTCAATTGTTACTAGAGGATGATTGAGCTGTAATGCTAATTGACGAGGATTTGCTATATAGAATGTTATTTATCTGTTGAGTGTTACGAAGCAGCTTATAGATTATCGATAGCAATTTAATATGGGCTCGCCCCCTGGAACCAATAGGGAGTAAGGGGGTGTGTCTTTGGTTTCCCGCCAGATGGGAGAGAAGGAGGGTGGCTACCTTGTTTACACCATACTTTAAAACGATGCCGAAAAGGTATGACATGGATTGTCAGCCCATGACAAAGCTGGTGGCTATGCCATAGAAACATGTTGGGCTTAGTTATTTTTATTTCATATATTTGGCACTCATTATCTGTCTCTCTTTGTTATCTATTTACGTTGGATGGTCGTACCCGTTACTAATAAAGGCATAGGATGCGATTTTATATCGTGAGGATTTAGATTTATGCACCTGGTGGAGGGTATGGCTCATCATTGGGATCTTTATACGTATAGAGATGTTTTGAGTGCTGTATTAACAGAGGTGATTGCGATTTTATTTGTATATAGCTTCTACTGAATTTTACATTGTCACTTTGTTGCATAGCAATCTTTGCTGCTTTCAGCCCTCAAACAAAACTCCCCTCTTCTGTTCATCAGGCAAGGTTTTATTGCAGTCACTGCAGCTAACTACTTGGAGTCAGCCCGAACTCCTAGCCTGGATTCTGGATTATTAAAAAATAATTAAGCTGTGGGGTAGAGCACCGGCTCACCCTACTCTCCAAATGCTCCACCCCAGGGGCCCATATTTAATCATATTGTTATGTGGCACAACACATACCCCCCCTTGGGGCTACATATCATACCACTCTCTACAAAACCTAGGGCGGATTTACACGTCATCAGCGACAACACCCTGCACCTTATCACAAGGGCTCTAAATAGCCCTGCACCAGGCCCTGTCCATCTCCGCTACTGTGCAATAACTCCTGAACACAATCTTTGGGCGCTCAGGGTCATTACAGTTGTCTGTATGGACCCTGTTCCCTGACACAGGGCTATAAATAGAATAACTATTATTTTAGAGCTTCTTGATCCAAGGAGAAATCAGATTGCCTTTTGGAGAGAAGGAATTTTCTTCCCTGATGGCAGAATTCGAAGTAGGTTAAATTAGGGGGGTGTTTGCCTTGTTTTGGAAGGTTAGGTAGAAGGTTGAACTTTATGGACTTAGGTCTATTTTCAACCTTCTTATTTACTATGTAACTAGAACTGAATAAGTCTCACAAAAATGAGAAAAATAAAGTACAATATATTCCCCCATCCTAGGCCCTACACATGTTGCCATTTTCATTAGGAGCTTAGAATGCATGGCTTTATTGAGTTAATTTCTTAAAAAGAAAATATCTTGGGATTGTTAATGCTGCCTACAAGATAGCACACATGTATATGTCTTGACATCATTCTTTAGCAAGCTGTTGTAACAAATGTTCTGTTACCATGGCTACTATTCACGCATGTGATATTTTTAACATTCGGCCGATCGATCAAGATAAGAAGAAAAGAAAAATACTGTTGTATACATAATGAAGTGTCTACGCATGCAAATAAATACTTGCATTAATAGGGATTTTGAAATAATAATGAGTATTGTATCTATGTTTGTTTGGATAATTTTACTACTTTGAAAGATTTTTTTTTATATTTCTCTTTTTTTTATTTAGATTTCTGCAAAAAAGTAACCATGCATATAATACAGAATCATATTAGTTGCATCTCAATTATTGTCAGGAAAACAAAAAACAGAGAACAACACAGGTAAGTAAACAAGTAATGATGAGTGCCAAAAGTCAACTGATGAGACAAGCACTTGGAGCAGACCGTTTAACAACTTTGCCTGAATAAGCATACTTTGTTCTGAGAACCAAAGTAGCTATCCATGTTCAGCCAGCTTGAGCTACAAGGAAGGCTGCAACAATGTGGTCATGGTCCTCGTAGTCAATCTGGTTTCCATTACACTTGTGGCAGTGGTTGAATCTGTTCTTCCTCAGACAGTCCAAACAAATCACGGTGGATACCCATTGGAGGCAGTTCAGGGAGGTCCAGAAATGGACCAGGACACTGATGTAGAGTGGGCATATAAACTGCACAGAGCGTGCCTGGATTTTGCTCCAGGGTTAAATGGCAGCTACATTTTAGAAGTGCTCCCAGCAGGTTCTCCTGGAACAACTATTCTACAAATTGAGTCATAAAATCAGAGACTGGGTAAGTGACCGTCACCCTGACATAATCAGAACAGTGGTCTGTTATTAGACCAACATTAAGAAACCAGCTATCCACTTTCCTCTACCCCCACAGTACATGATCCTTACCCGGCTTCCCCTAACCCTGCTTCTGTTGGACCACCCTATGGTCACTATGTTTCCAAATGGTACCCACCAAAAAAACTAATTGTCATGCCCAAGCCCTAATCCCTAGTCTTTTGTACCCCCCATTTAAAGCATGCTTGATCTTTTCCAGTGCTTTCCACTTACTGCCCAACCCTTCACATAGCCTGAACCTGGACGGTTCCCACAAAGCTATTTTACCGGGACATGGTGACCTGTGTATTATTATTATTATTTATTGTTTTATATAGCGCCATCAATTAAGACTTGTTCAGCCCTGCTAGCTGTGCACCATCTAGGCAGCAAGGAACAAAGTCTACTAGCTACCCATGGCCCATGTGCATTTGGAATATGGAACTGGGAATACATAAAGGGACATAGCATTATGTCTGAGCTTCTAATGGACATTTTTGGGGCTAATGATTGACAGAGCTTGGCTGAAAATGAGCAAGGCTCCAGAGAGTTAAGGTCCCCCAAATTATTTCCTGCCTTAGACATGGTCCTCCCTCAAGAACTTTGGAAATTAACTATCCCATCCACAGTGACCTAAAACACTGCCAAACACAGACCAGCCCTCCTACTACTTGCCCATGAGACCTCTTCACCGAACACTCTTTGCGAAAGCTCTCACAAGATATTGTCTGGTATGTCATGCCTCTTGCAAGATGGCGTCATCCTTAAAAAATAAACAAGTTCCCAAGAAGGTCTCTCTTCTTGGGAACTTGTTTATTTAACCCCCACAGGTTGAGAACCGCTGGTTTAATGCATAGAAAAGGGTTTAAAGAACAGCATTTGAAATACCCTGGGGTGTCTAGTTGTTATGATGGGGGTAAATTGAATTGGCCAGCTTCAAAGATGTCCCAAATAACACATGGGGGCAGGATGACCACATGTCAAGATTCCAATTTGAAAAATGTACACTTCCCAAATGTGGCCTTTTAGCCCCCAAAAAACAACAAGCCTGTGCATGGGGGGAATCATTGAATGATGGATTGAATGTTGTATGGTACAGGTCAGAGACAGCATCTCCAGATTCTTTCTGGGGAGATGGGGCTACCCTATTGTTAAAAGTTATATTATAGGAACATGAATTTAAAATATATGATGCTGAACTCAAAGGGTTTACATTCTTCTCAAAAAAGTGCATATCTATATGATACTCTGATTTACAAACAAGTGGATGTGTTTATTCATGAGTGTAACCACCTTACCTGTGACTGCTAAGGCCGTAGCAGCCTCCCGCAGACGCCGCCGGACCATGCGCATGCACTAGCCACTTCTATAATAGCTGACCATTTACTCCTGTGGCAGTATATGCATGTGCAGGCCATTTCTCTGTCTATTTGTGCACTTGGCTCAGGGCAGGGCCTATATAAATACATTCATCAATAAAGAATAAAATATAAAAATATATAAAAACGTTTCTTGATTATTTTTGGTGATCCTTTGAAGGTGTATTTTCTTTTTTTGTTCAGTAAATGATAAGGGCAGATAAGGGAGCGTTATTGGCTAAGGCTAATGTGGAGTCTGCGTTAAAATTTCTGCCAGTTCATCTAGATTGTCAGCATTTATTAGGTTGTTATTTTGATGGTTATTTTTATGTGGATTTGAACCTCCCTAGTGTTTTAGTACCTTTTTGGAATGGGTGGTACGGGTGGAGCCTGGTTGCCACTCAGTTATGCACTACCTAGATGACTTCTTGGTGGTCGGTCCAGCAGATTTGCACGTTTGCGGGCATTTGTTACGTTCAATTCATTTAGTTGCACGGTCGTTTGGTGTCCCTTGGGCACATTATAAGACTGAAGGGCCTTGGCGTTCCTGGAACTTTTCCCTAGTCTTGTGGCTGTGGAGCTGTTGGGTGGGACTCTGCTGGATGACAGGGTAGTGTTCCGTTATTAATGGCTATTAATAACTTGATGGCGTTTTCTCCCCCAGTGGTCAGACTGTTACGTAGGTTGGTCCTTCATTGTCTTGTTATGTTTCGGCCGAAGCATATTGCTGGCATGTGTAACATGATGGCGGATGCCCTTTCTTATTTGCAGTGGGTGGATTACAGGGCAGCGGTACCGGGGACGGACGAGGTGGCAGTCAGGCCTGGGGGGGGAAGGTCTCGATCTCTCTCCGGATATGGCAGAGGGAAAAGGGGAATGAGATGGGTGCAGATCCTTCCACAACTGGTTCAGCTGTCTCGGCTGCATGACACATTGGTGATACATTTGGGGGGTAACGACTTGGGATCGGTCCCGGTTTGGGGGTTGTGTGAGACTATACTACGGGATATCGCGAGGTTCTTGGTATTGTTTCCAGATGTGTGATTAGTCTGGTCGGAGGTCATTTCCCAGAATTATTGGCACTGTGCGCATGATCAGCCTTGCAGGGTTAAACTGAATAGACAAATTTCCAAGTTTGTGTTGGGGATCAGGGGTGTTACCGTTTGGCATAGGGTGTCTGAGCAGGAGGCAGCCATGTATTTTCGGGGTGATGGGGTACATTTAACCAATGTTGGTTTGGATTTAAATTTGGCGTTGCAAGAGGGTGTGGAGCAGGCCATGGCTGGTGTGGTGGGATGCCCCCACTGATTTAAGGGGTTTTTAAACAGCGGCCGCTGATGTTCCTACTTTGTATAATCCCTTTTATGTTTGTTGGTGCTGCTTTCTGTTTTCACTGCCCTTATCTTGCGGTGATGTTATTGATCCTTTGTTGTGGACTATTGTATCTCAGGATGTAATTAAGTTAATTTCCTGCTGGGTTGTTTGTAGTGTTTTACCCACCCCTTGTCTGCCTTGCAATAAATAGAGAAGTCTTCCCAAAGAGTTTGGTGTTTGTCCATTTCTGGGGAGGGTTGGGGCAGAGTCTTCGGATCTGTCAGCATTGAGCTTACTTAACACTTGGCAGCCTCTGTAAAGGCTGTACTTGGAGACAGAGGGATCAATACCTGCCAAGTAAAGGACTTGGTGCCTACCCCAGCTCAAGTCAAACGCTGCTACTAACCCCTCAGCCTCGCTCCAGAAGTTTCCCTTACTGAGACCAGCATCCTGGGGGAGAAATAGTCACTGAGTTGACCCCGGTCTCTGCAACGCTCCCTTCTGGACGATACATTCTGGGGGAGAAATTGCTCCAGGTGTCCGTATCATCACAGGGTCCTTGCCAGTCCGGTTTGCTTATGGATGAGGGAGATTTCTGGTAATAAGGAGGTTAATTTGGGTTGCTTGGCCCCTCCCCAGGGCTTTACATGATAGATTGATATTGGAGGTGCCCACTGAGCTAAGAGAGACGGCTAGTGGTTAGCATTGATGGTGGAAAAGTAATGGTGTTGGCTGATCTATTGGATGAGGGGGGAGCATCCCTGGTTGTGTTTCTTATAGATGCTATGTGTCACATTCCTTCCTTCCCACGCCTCGTCCTCCTCTCAATACGCACCGCCGACACAAATGTGCACGGAAAGGGGTCCGCGGGTCACATGGAGCACGAGGGGGGGCGTCTAGACAGAGAGGGAGGAATGCCCTCCATCTCTCACAGGCCCCTTAGGTGCTTGCTCACACGACGGCCTATTGAAGGGACAGTAGGCGGGATATTACAGATGGGTTCATTAGGACCAATTATGACATCAGAAGGGTGTGCACCTCTCTCCTGCCTATAAAACCGAGTCTCTCCCTATCCACATTGCTCAGATATACTGTACTCTTAGTAGACTTACTATGTTGATATATGATTCTGTTTGGATTCTGATCCTTTGCCTGAATTTCGTTTGTGAACCTATGCTGCCTGAACTGACCTCTGCTAGTGTTGACCACAATTTTGCTTGATCCCTACCGGTACCACACTTCTGGCTCTTACCCACATATCCAGCTTTGCATTCAGGGCTCCCTTTCCTAAACCCCTGACTCTATGTATAGTATTATGTTGAGTAGTATTATAGAGGCAAGGATCTAGTTATTTATGTTAGGAGTGATCTAGTTATTTATGTTAGGAGTGACTGTTTTAATAAAATGGCTGTGGCCTATTTATACCAACTTAGGTCTTCTGTCTGGTTATGCTGTCTGATTATTCTGGTTAATGGGGGAAAGGTTGGGGGTATTGTGGTTCGGGGAGTTTTTTGTTTCTAGGTCCACACTCCCCTTATACAAGAGAGCAGTGTATAGAGGAGCTCCACGTGTCTGCTGGATACAATGTATCTTAATGTAATAGTGTATTGAATGAAGAGTCGGTCCCATCCGAATAACCAAAGAATGGTCATAAACACAGAACTTGTAAATTAACTTGTATAACACCAACCCATTTTGGCGTTCATTTGCCAGATTCTATCCCAAAAAAATCTCAAAGTAGCAAGAGAGCTGTGGCAGAGATATGATGTACAGCCATGGCATTTTGTCCACTAGCCCCACTTTTATATGCCTTATCGATTAAACCAGTAGCAGCATTAGTCAGATCAAATGAAGCAGTGAAAGGGAAAAGAGTTGGAGAACAAGAATTTCAAATTACACTTCATGCCGACGATGCATTACTAACTTTATTATCATCTGAGACCTCGATCCTGGCAGTCCTTTCCAATCTTTGCAGAATATCCTAATTACAAATTGAATCTGGCTAAATCACAGGTAATTCCATTTGAACTATCTGAGACTCGACTAAATACCTTAAAAATAATATCCACTTTGACTGGTCTACTAGATGGAACAATTATTTGGGCATTAAAATACTATTCGATATAAAGTTGCCTAGAGAGTTAAATTACTCAGATTTGATTCTGAATTTGAAAGATCAGTTTCCAAATAGAAGGACTGGAGTCCTCATGGTTTGGATGTGTGAATATTGTAAAATCGTATGTTGTCCTACTTGTCTACCTGTTGTCTCTGTGTAAGTCAAATTGTTTTGTTACATACTAATTGTTGTGTCCTGTCCACCCATTGTACAGCGCTATGGAATTTGATGGCGCTATATAAAACAATAAATAATAATAATTTAGGACAATCCCTTTACGTGCTTCGTACACGGACCTAAGGCAGCTTAGCAAGTTAATTGAGTCTCTCCCTACCCAATATTGTAAAATCGTATGTTGTCCTATTTGTCCACCTGTTATCTCTGTGTAAGTCAACTTGTTTTGTTACATACTAATTGTTGTGTCCTGTCCACCCATTGTACAGGGCTATGGAATTTAATGGCGCTATATAAAACAATAAATAATAATAATTTAGGACAATCCCTTTACGTTTTTTATGTTTTGAATCCAGGAGACCCAAGATAGCGAGTTATATATACTCAAAAAAACAAACAAAAAAAAAGCTGGATATGGTCTAGGGCTCCCTGATCTGTTTAGATTAGATGAAGCATGCATGCTCACACACCTTTTGGCATGGGATATAAAGAGAAGTTTTAATACTGGCTGGTTTTATCTGGAGAAATATATAAAATTGAGAATCCCTTCCATCTGTATTGATCAACTCCAGATATTCTGGATAAATTCAATTCTGAAAATAATATCAATAATGATATCTTGATCACTATTAGGAAATGCTGGAGGTATTTCTCTTCAAAAAGAGGTTTGGCTCTTCAATGTGTTACATTTATACATGATCAATTTGTATCTAGGTACCTGGAAGGCAAATGGAATGGGGGATTTTAACTCACTGAGCGGGATTTATTCATTTACTGATATTCAGACTAGATTCAACCTATCAAGTAAGAAGTTCCTAATTTACGTAAAACTGAGAATCCCATCATCCCCAATAACCCCTTAGATGACTTTTTTAAATAACCATTAGCAATCAAATTTGATTTCAAGAGTCATGGACTAGATCAGAATATTGAGGCAGTCAGATCTTCCTCGCTGAGTAGATGGGAGAAAGATCTAGGTTGAATTTATTCACATGAAACCTGGTATAGTGCTTGGTCCCTCCCAAGGAAAACCCTCCACTGTGTTAACTTGTGTGAATTATATTTCAAGATTTTCCATAGGTACGAGGGGCCGTTAGGGACATTATTTTAGTCCCCCCCAATATATCATATAGTGAAACACATATATCATATACTGAAACATATAGATTATATACTGAAAAGTATAGATTATACACTGAAATGTGTATATCATATAGTGAAACACAAATATCATATACTGAAATTTTTCATATGTCATATAGTGAAACAGATGGAGTGAATTTTTTATATATAGTCTGAAAAAACACTTATCATATAGTGATAAGTGTTTTTTCAGACTATGGATGGAGTGAAATTTGTTTGTATCATATGGTGAAACAATGGAGTGAAATTTGTGTATACATAAACTGAAAAACACTTATCATATAGTGAGCCTGATGGAGTGAAATTTGTATATATATATATAATATATATATATATATATATATATATATATATAGACTGAAACAGGGAAGCGTACAACATTCCTTCCCAGTACTTCCAACCATGATAATCAAGCCATCTGAACAATCAACATCTTCAACACATCATTGGATCCAGATCAACTCATCCCCATCCAAGCAGTCTTCTCCTATTGTCTCACTTCCCCCTCAACCACCGACTAGATAGCAAGCTCGCAAGAGCAATGCCCTCCTCTCCTTTGCACCAGTTTGTTATTGTATGTGTTTTTGTATGTGATTTTTGTATTGTTCTACTGACTGTAACAGCGCAGCAGAATCTGCCGGCACTTTATAAATAAATATAATGTAAAATGTAATGTCATCAGTCACATGATCATGACCCTGACAGGTTGACTCCACCTCCTAGAGCTCATTCTGAACTTGCTAGTAAGCAGTGTAGACCTCTCTGTTAACTGGGTAAGTCTTTTTTCCTATTGCTTTTGTACATTTGAGCACCGTTGTTTAATTTTGTGATAATTTTCTACATTTTTTAAATGTTTATTATATACATGTATTTAAGCTTATGTGAAATAGTTTCATTGCTAATGCTTGTTCAAGATGGCATGATGAGAGTGTGTGTTTTTGGATGGGGGTTCTGGGATGAGATGGGGCTTCCTTTCTTTTTTGGGCATGTGGGATTAATGTTGGAAGTAGTGTGATGATGTTTGGGGTTTGTGGGGTTACATGTATATGTGCTGCCTTGAGATGGTCTGTTGTGGGTAGTTGTTTTGACTGACGTCAAGCTATCAGACAGTTTCATATCGGTGGT
Source organism: Spea multiplicata (assembly GCA_009364415.1). NCBI lineage: Eukaryota > Metazoa > Chordata > Amphibia > Anura > Pelobatidae > Spea > Spea multiplicata. Next base: position 20,625 of record VKOC01046974.1, read on the forward strand.
CAAGCCATCAGACGCTTTTTGTTTCAGATTAGCAATGGTTGTATAAGAACTGCAAACATGATAATAAAAATATAATGATACAATTATATCTCCTTACAAAATTACTGTTTTCAACAATTGAATTTTATTGAGTTTTACATATTACATTAAAGGTATGCTTGATATAATCGCGTATACAGTGTCAACACAGTAATGTATGAAACAAAAGGGGGTAACCACCGTACATTGCAAAGTGACTTTAAACTGAACAACACTTCTCAATACAACCCCCAAACACAGGAATGCACAAAGGAGCCCTCATACAGAATGCTGATTGTCAGGGTCCACTTTTTGGCTGCCTGAATCATGGCTTTTTCATACATGGTATATCAATCTACTACCACTAGTGGCCACCCTTCGCCCTTTGAAGTACTTAGAACTCAATTACCAGGATCAGATGTACCTTATTATGTGAGTTGAGCCCTAATCATTACACCGAGCTGCACCTTGTTTCCGGGATTGAATCCTGGCTACTTCATCCAGCTCTGCCGTTCAGTCAGGGCCTTTGCATTGAAGTCTGTGGACCGTTTTGCTCTGGCTGTTTATCTGCCTTTGCATTACAGTGTCAGCAATCTATTGCTTTACAGTGCGTTTGGCCCCTGATTGTGTAAACAGTCATTTAAAGGCAGCAGGCTGCCTTACGTAAAGCCAGAGTAACTTATTGCTTTGGTGAAGGGGAAAATGCCTGCAACTATGAACTTTGCGTCTGTTAAGATAGATTCTACTATTTGTCCTGAGTTTAGAAATACCCAATGTTTTTATGTTATTTTGCTTTTTTCTACACGTCATGGGGCAATAAGTACAGGTAGCGTTTTGCTATTTCAAAGCCATTTTTTCCAAATCTGGTAATTCTTCCCCCCATGTGCCATGTAGGGTATCTTTGAAGCCGACCAATGCAATTTACCCCCATCAAATCATATATTTTTGAAAACTAGACGCCCCAGGGTATTTCAAATCTAGTATTTTAACTCTTTCCATGCACCATATCTACCACCAGTCTTTGTCAAACTTTGTGGTAGTCATTTTTTTGCAATTTTTTTTTTCACACACACATTTTACTTCAGGTATGAAATAACAGGTTCTGGTATATGTCACTATTATAAAACACCCCAATATGTGTTCACAACATCTCCTGAGTACCGCGATACCTCACATGAATGATTTTGCCTGGCTGTTTGGGGAGAAAAAGGCCACATTTGTGGCATGCACATTTTTCAATGTTGTGCCCAATAAAACCATATATTTTTGAAAACTAGACACCCCAGGGTATTATAAAAGCTTTGCATGCACACATTTTACCACCAACATTTTTTCAAAGTTTGCAGTAGTATTTTTTGTGTGTTTTTCCCCACACACCTAATTTATGTATGAATTTACAGCTTGCGGTATATGCCGCTGTCACATGACACGCCAATATGTGTTCAGCAACATCTCCTGAGTACAGTGATACCCCACATGCATGGGTTTGTCATTTTTTGGGGGAACTAAAAGGCCACATTTGGTACGTGTGCATTTTTCTAATTGGAAATTAGATGTGTGGCCATCCTTCCCCCCCGTGTTAATTGGGACATTGTTGAACCCGGCCAATTCAATTTACCCCATCAAATCATACATTTTTTAAAAGTAGACACCCCATGGGCATTTAATATGCCAGTATTTTAACTCTTTCCATGCGAGAATTGTTTTAAGCTAATGTGCTAATTTTAGGACTTGCTCACAAAAATATGTTTTTATATATATTTTATATTTTCTTGCCTTTTTTAAATTCATTTTTACATTTTTTGGAACCTGAAGGTTCCCCT
>VKOC01046976.1:0-50164 GCA_009364415.1 Spea multiplicata
AAAGATATATATATATAAAAATACAAAGAATAAAATTTTATATAAAAAAAGATAATAGAAAAAAAAAAATCCTTAAATTCCATTGCCCTAACACAACATCTAAACAGCATAACCCTCCTGCCCCATTCACAACCCCCAAACCTGTTAAGCCATAAGCATAAAAATTCTACGAATAATGTACACCTTATAGTATATTCCCTATAAGTGCTGGGAAAGTATGGCAAATATATACCATATTGGCCCGAATATAGGCTGCACTTTTTTCCCCCACATGCAGTCCCAGGCGCCGGGAAGGCAGCGGGGTTAGGATACAGATCCCCCGCAGCCGTGCAGGGGACCCGCATCCTACTCTTTGATACGCTCAGACAGCCTCCCCTGCCAACACTTCCCACGGGGGGGAGTGCTGGCACAGGAGATTGTCTAAGTGCATTGCGCAGGTGTTCACCGGCAGCGGCAATGCGCGTAAACAGCCTCCGCTGCTGGCACGTCTGCACGATCGTCTGGTGGGGGGACATCTTGGGGAACAGAGTGAGCAGCATATCTCGGGGGGGGGGGGCAGAGTGGCATATCTCGGAGGGGGGATAGAGTGGCAGCATATCTCGCGGGGGGTACATCTTCGGGACAGAGTGGCAGCATTTCTCGGGGGGCAGAAACTTTTTTCTTTAAAAAAGCACCTAAGTTTTAGGGTGCAGCCTATATTCGGGTGCGGCCTATATCCGAGCCAATACGGTATATAAATTAGGATATAAATTAGGTATTTCTGAAATTAGGTGTTTTTTCTAATTTTCACTAGCTTTTACTAAATTTCTCATCCTAACTTTTCAGCTAATCTAACTATGGTATCAAAAGAAAGCTCTATATCTCCTTGAAAAAAACAATATATAGTTTACATGGATACACTATGCACAGGAAAGGAGAATAATCGCTGAACCGACGTACTGCAAAAATGGCAAAATTACTCTGGGACTCGAGGTACCAAAAACCCCTGGGACTGAAGGGATTAATGCCTTTTGTGACCTTGTAATATTTATCATGTGCCTGTATATGTCCATTTGTTTAAACTCAGTGGTAATTACTTTCACTTGGCTTAATAGGAAATACATGAAAATGATATGAAAGGTATCCCGGTGAATCATCTTGAAGTTCATCCAAATGGAAGGTGTTTACTAATTCATACAAAAGACAGCACACTCAGGGTAATGGATCTCAGAATGTAAGTTGATTAGATGACTTCAATTTAATTACCTTTGCTTAATGAACAGTAAATTAAATCTGTTGCTGGATATTATATTTAATATAATTATAAATTGTAAGTGCTAGTTTCATCCTGTTAATGATGATAATATTAAGCTTTGTTTGGATTCAGAATGTGAACTGTAAAGCAGGAAGGAATCATAATTGTTTGGTTTTAATATATAATGATTAAGGCAAATATATAGCCAATAATCATATCTGGGAACTTCTGGGGTCCGGCTGCCCGGAGCTTACCCTTGCGGGATGCAGCTAGGACTGCCCATTGACGTTGGTGGGTGGTCCCACTGACCCCGAATGTCAGTGGGCGTTTCCGCTGACATTGCGTTAAACACCCTCATTTAAAGGGAAAATGGTAAGGGGTGGGGCGTGTCAAGGAACCCGGAGGATTCGGGTGTTGACCCGTTGCTTCTCCCGGAGTTCTCTGGGTTAAACCAGGAGAGACTCCAGGTGTGCTCATAATGGCCGAAATGACTGCATGCATATCCCAATCATTTGAAACAATATTAAAGGACTAGGTTATACATTAAAACAAGTTTTACTGATGTGCACTAAGAGTACTATGATGATTTATCAAAACAATCATAATATTTGAATAGTGACCTAGCAAAAGAAAGGTTAAGATGTATAGTCCTGGGTATAGGGTGGCCATACTGCTACAGTAAGTTAACACAGAAATCATATTATGAGTAAACAAGAGGAGAAAGTGACCATGTAAAAATATCAAAGCTATAGTGGCTTGGAGAATTATAAATAAATAAATAAAAAGTAAATTATGCTCCCATTTAAGTGTGATACACCCCCTTTCATTAGCTGTCAGGGGAACCGAGTCAGAAAACACAGCCAGTTTTTAAAGGGAATTGAAGTAACTTCAATTTAAGGGTATATTGTTCAGCGTATCTGTACATCACTGACACACCCCCAGGGGGAATGTTTGTGATTTGTTTTGATTCTATTTAATTAATTGTGGGTTAAATATACCCAATATACTTTAACCCCTTCACAGTGGAAGATGTAATGGTGCATCTTTGTTAAAAAAGCTCCCACATTGACACCATCAACAAGAGTTGATATCTTCGATCCCCACAAGCACCAGCATTGAAATGTAAAAATAAAAGAAAGTCAATTATGACTTGGTTGATGATAATCAGGTCACTACTTTTCACGCACTTATCTTGCACACGTGGCAAGGTTTATTGCTGAAGTTCCATCCATGTGTGTTTTGGGGCAAATTTTTTAAATTGTTTTTGGTGTCTTTTCTTTCCCTGGTTTTGGGGGCATGCAAAGAACTAGTTTAGCAGATTAGTGTAATTTCCAGGGGGTTAGAGGATAGCAGAGCTATTGATTGTTTGTGAACATTGATTTTGTTTAGAAGTTTTACTCATATAGATAGCATATATGTTGGTGGTTACCTGGCACAACTATCTATTTTTAGGAAAACAATTAGTCTATTTGGTAGTAAGAAAAGAAAGCCAACAGGAAAAAGTATTTTGATTGCTTTGATAAATCAACTTAGTACTCTTTAACATGTAAAGATATAATTCCGTGGCAGATGTTTGCCTGTTTTTTTTTCAGTCCCCCCCCACTGTTTTACAATCTTGAACTTCACTTGGTCCTGGTGTTGCCCTTTGTGTTCACATGATACCTTCTTTTTATCTATTTATTTAATTTTGTCAATCATAATTATCATGATTTCTATCCTGCTTTAACATAAGTGAGAGTTGGCCCAGGGCCCCCAACTTCACCAAGCAACATGTGCCACCTTTGCCCCCAAACAGAGTTCCACTTTTTGCCCCAACCAGCTTATCGATGCCATCCTATCTCCAAAGCACTCTGCCTGTGCAATCTTTGCCCCTTGCAACATACATTCTTGGAAGAAATATGCAAAAACAAACATAAATTTGCACATGCTTACATATACACTTATACATACTCACTAACACACATGTACTCATTCTAATGCCCCCACCATATATATATATATATATATTATATAATATATATATATATATATATACACACTCTTGCTTGCACACATATACAACACATCCACATCTATGCCAACACACACTCCTTCTCACACGCTCACACACACTTACACATGTACATCAATGCAAAGACGCATTCATAGTCGTACATACAAATGCTTTCACATACACATATCATGTTAACACACATTTATGCATAGACATACATGCTCACATACATACAAACATACGTGCCCCCTTACCTTTCCTGCCCACACACCCTTACCTCTCCTGCAACTTTCTGACCCCTGCATGCACACTGTGTGAGCAACCTTGGTTGCCGAGTCACGTAACGCCACGTAATGTAACCCTAATGCATTCTTATCTCCTCGTGACGATTCAAAATTGTTTAGAAAGGGCCCTTAATGACTTCATTCATCAGGGATGCACAACAGTAAACTTACAACTGTAACCAGTGTTTGCAAGAAATAACATCAAATTATATTTTTGTTATCATTATTAGACTGGCTGCAACAAAATACATTGGAGCCACTAACTACAGGGAGAAGATTCACAGTGCCTTTACACCATGTGGAACATTTCTATTTTCAGGAAGTGAAGATGGCATAGCATATGTGTGGAATTCTGAAACAGGTGAGGATGTGCTTTGGTGAATTTTAAGCTGTTTAAAGAAAACTGATGATGATTATTCATATGTAAAGGAAGAACAAAAAACAAGCCAGCACAAGGCAAGCTGCTGTTGTATTTTGATTTATTCACTTACTTGCTCTGTTATTTGCCACTTATCCTGTATATTATAGCACTATTGGAACAGACACTTGCATTATCTGCTCATGAAAAGGTGACTACTCTGTTTTCCAGCACGCCATGACCCTGGCAAAGTGGATTTCCACGGCCAGCTTCATATATAGTATATAGTGGCACTCGGTTTTCCATGCCTTGTAGCCTCTGGAAACACTGCCCTGTATAGAGATAAGACCTTTCCTCACACAGCATTGTTTGTATGTATGTATGTATATAAGTATATTTTTGTTTCCAGAGTTCTCAAAGGGGGGTTATTATACCAGTGTACAAATTTAACCCCTTAAACGATAACATGATCACGGTATTGAAGGCGTTAACTCTTTTGTTTTCAGTCCCCACTGGGGTTGGGGAGTTAGTCACAATTGAAGAAGCACTGCAAAATACTTGGTCTCCTGACTTCAACTTCTTTGTATGCTTTTAATCTTTAAGAAGTAGACTTTACTTACAATAGTGCCTTTTCTTTTGCAGGAGATCAAGTAGCCAAGTATAATGAACTATCATTCTCTGCACCACTTCGAGATGTGGCTTTTCATCCTCATGAAAACATGGTGGCATTTTGTGCCTTTGGGGAGAGCCATCCAATTATTTTATATATTTATGATTGCAAAGGTATGGAAAAGCTTCTGTTATCGTGTTTGGTACCCTCAAATTTCTTAATGGATTTCATTTTCCATGCGTCATGGCTGAGTATTTGACTCATATGATTTCCATATGTTACATAGTATTGTGTGAATATAGTGTAAATGAAGTTCATCATTTGTTTTCCAGGCAGTCACCGTTATTGAGAGAATTACGTTGTAACGTGCAGGTTATAAAGAGGAGAACAAAGTGTTTTACTTTAAGAACTTAATTGAAACTTAAAAAGTTAATTGAAAATAAGTCTGTCGTGGTTGTTTAGGAACAATGACAGCTTCTTGATTGAGATATAGTCATTGCTTTAAGAGCGTGAGGTTAGTTTTCACAAGGTTTTACTACTTATTTCTGTTCTGTCTTCTCTTCTTTGATGCTATGACTTCAGCGTAGGCTGATACAAAACCCACTTAGGTGATACTTAAAGACAACCCCTGTTTTTCAGTGGCACAAATGGAAGCAGAAGCTGTACAAACATCCGCTCATTTAATGCCATCTGGTAGTTCTGAAATTCCTGAATATCAAGAATCATACTTATCATCAGCAGATTACTTTGCAAATGCAGCAAGGTTGTCTATGCGAATGTTGAAAGTGAAACAGAAGCTGGATTCCTTTCAGGTAGGCTGTGCTGCCGGTGTTAAACCATAATGCTAACATGTTTTGTTTTTGACTGATTGGGCTGCACTCTCCTTTAGTAAGTATGAAGGTGAGCGAGTGCACGAGGGCTAAATATATCCGAAGGCCAGGGGCGTAACTAGAAACCTCAGGGCCCCGGTGCGAGAATCTGTTAATGGCCCATCCACCCCCCACCCCCAACCCATCTATCCCTTTCTCACTATCTCCTCTCCCTACCCTCCTTCTCACTATCTCCCCTCTCCCTCCCTAACCCCCTTCTCACGATCTACCTCTCCCTCCCTACCCCCCTTCTCACGATCTCCCCTCTCCCTCCATCTCACGATCTACCCTCTCCTTCCCTACTCCCCCTTATCACGATCTACCCTCCCTACCCCTCCTTTGTAGGTCACATGCCGTCAACTCCTGTGTTGGGAGTGTGAGGCGTTTGTCTTGTGTGCCGACGCTTCACTGCTGAGCGCTGGCATATGACGTCATATGCCAGCGCTTAGCGTGAAGCACCGGCACCTGAGACAAACGCCTCACGCTCCCAACACTGCACTCTGGGCAGCGCTGAAGCAGGCGGCAACGGCGGGAAGCAGAGGCATCCTGGATTTCTGTCAGTCAGGGGGACCCAAGAGTTGCCCCCTTGGGCCCCCCTGACTGGCAGAACTCCAGGGCCCGGTCGCAGTCGCGTCCCCGGTAGTTCCGCCACTGCCGAAGGCGAGATACAGGAAAGGATGAGGAAATAATCGCAGTCAAAGTCATAAAGTTCAGGGGCCTGCAGCAAAAGAGCGTGGTCACAAAACAGAGGATCAGACAGAGGATCAGGATATTCAGCAAAGGAACAGACACAGTAGGAAGCAAGCTTCACACTGGTAGCTCCACAGTCAGGAAGGGGTGAATCGGAGGAGTATAGCCAGGTCAACGATCGCCTCCTAAACATGAAAGGTGTCCAAAAAAGTCCAAAAAATAATAAAATAACTAAAATAAAAAAATAAAGTTAGGATTTTAAATACCCAAGGGGTGTCTAATTTAATTAAAAATGAATGGTTTGATGGGGTAAATTGGAGTGGCCGGGCTTAAAGATAGGGCATAGGCACAGACTGACCAAAATGGAGAGAAAAAAAGTGCACTTCCTAAATGTGGCATTTTAAATCCCAAACAACCCGACAAACCCATGCATGTGCGGTATCACTGATTTTGCTGAACACACATTGGGGTGTTGTTTGATAGTGAAGCATACCAGGAGCTATGAATTCATACCTCAAGTACAATTTGTGTGAAAAAAAATTACTACCACAAACTTTGGCAATGGCTGGTGGTAGAATCTAATGAAAAGGGTTAAAATACCAGCATTTGAAATACCTTGGGGTGTTTTCAAAAATATGTTTTTGGGGGGCGTGGCTGGACTGGCTCCAAGATGGACATGGCCGCCCTACATCAAGAGGTACTTGCCCTACAAGACGTGCAAGAGGACCTCAAGAACACGTCGAGGAGAGCTAATTTCCGTCTGCGGGGAGTTCCAGAAACCCTCAGGAGGAACTGGGTCAAGTCTTTTCTCAGCTACTACCCCACACCCCAGCAGAGGAGATCTCCGTAGAGAGGGCCCACTGTGCACTGAGACCCAAACCCAAGCCACGAGACATTATTGTGAAGCTCAAGGACCCCACCGGGCGGGTGAGTGGTTCGAAATCCCCCCGGCTCCGCACTGGAGAAATATCTGGGCCCCAGAAGATAATCAGGCTGTTGACTGAAGACACTAGAACACCCATCCGTCCTTCTCTGATGACAAAACTACTACCAGGGACCTATACTGCATCCATCATCTCTGATACCACGACGATACCGACTCTGCGGACACCCGGCTCACCCAACCCTCAATCCAAGCTCCCGGACCCCGATGTACATCTCGGCAAACCCTCCACATCACTCTCCGGCGCGCACAGACACGCAGACCCACACACATCTCCACACATCCGTCGTTGCCATACCCTTCCTGATGACACCGTACACGCACCCTCATGGACCGCCACTCCGATGCGGACTCCTGTTCTAAATCCATCTTCTATGGATCCGGTGAACGCAACATTTCCTCAGCTCCATAACTGCTGTTGTCTATCTTCAGGAACTATTATTACAATTACGGTTAATGGGCAGTTTGGTTCATGGTGTACTGCCGTAATACAACCCTACTGCACCTTCCGTAGATAAGTGTGCCCTTACGTTTGTACCTTACCTGTTGGCCGTCTTGCTCTAATTGCTCCATGTCGACACTATTTATATGTACAATATAGTGTAGAGGTACAGTCATTTTAGATAGGGCTAGGGAGGCCATGTTGGTGTAACAAAATGCTAGTTACCCCTGGAGACCCACCTTGGTCTTCCCATAGTCTGACACCCTAGTCGTCGACTCAGACGTCAAGTCAGTGTGGTGACTTGCCGGTCAGATTGATATAGCAAACTCACAAGGCATTTTCCCGAGGCTCCTTCATCCGAATAGCGGCCCGCCGTAAAAAACTCCACCAGGAAGCCATAGACTCTCTTACGACCAGACTGACTGCGTTGGAAACCCAACATAAACAAAAAACTAGACGCAAACACCCTCCACGACATCATACAACTGAAAGGAGAACTAAACCTACGTTCTGTACTCCTTAAATGCCACCAATCAGAAATTTTTTGAAAAAGCTAACAAACCCGACTCTATGTTCGCCAGACGGTTGAGAACTCAAAGAAAGATGCAAAACATCTCCAAGATTGTGGATTCCCAAAAGAAACGCTGGGTGCACATTGCAAACCAATTCGCAATTCATTACCAAGCTCTGTATGATGGGAACAAAGCTCCAAGAAATATTCTAGGGCAAGACCATATACATCGCTTCCTTGACTCAATCCCCTTACCATCTCTTCTTCAACACCACGCTGAATCACAAGAAAGCCCCTTCAAGGAAGATGGAATCCAGGCTGCCATTGCTAAGCTCAAGCCCTCCAAACCTCTGGGTGCAGATGGCCTCCCGGGCTCATATTATAAAAAGTTCCAGACTCTCCTAGTGCCATGACTGCTTAAGTTCTTCAACAGTTTTCTGACTGGTGTCCCCCCTTCGGGCAAAATGCTGAAAGCCAAGATCGTTATCCATAAAGAAGGCAAAGACCTGTCCAGCTGCAGCAGTTATCGGCCTATATCTCTCATCAATGCCGATATTAAGTTACATGCGGAAAAAGCCTTTTGACAGGATTGACTGGATCTACATGTGGGCAGTCCTGGAGAAATTCGGATTTGGAGAAGGCTTCCTGAAGTGTCCGCACACCAGCCCTCAGCCACGGTCGCCTGAATGGGTTGGGTATCATCGAAATTGGACATTAGAAACGGCAATAGGCTGCGCTGCCCGCTCTCCTCGCTCCTGTTCGCCCTGTGTGTTGAACCCTTAGCAGCGGCCTTCAGAACGCACCCAGATCTTACGGGCATCAGAGTACACACTACGCAATACAAATTAAGCCTTTTTGCAGACTATATTCTGCTCGCTCTAACAAACCCCCTTATCTCACTCCCGAACCTCTAAGACACACTCCGTGACTTTTCTTATTACTCTGGCTGCAAGATTAATGATGCTAAATGTGAAGCGCTGAATCTTGGAAGATTCAATGAAACAATCGATAGCCACTACCTATAAGTTTCTCTGGCAACCCTCACATGTCAAGTACTTAGGCGTCCAAATCACCTGAGATTTTACCTCTCTATATCGGGCGAATTTCCCTCCTCTGCTCTCCACCCTCCGTAAGGAACTTGGGCAATGGTCTCATTTCTCTATTTCGTGGCTGGGTCGTATATATGCTGTGAAAATGAATGCCCTCCCCCACCTACTCAATCTATTTAGAGCACTGCCGACACCGGTCAACAGAGAGGACATTGCTTCTTTTCAGTCGTATATTTTTCGCTTCTTTTGGAGACCCAAAAGAGCACGGATAAACAAAACCACGACGTGCAAATCAAAGCACGCAGGTGGACTAGCAGTACCAAACCTGTATATGTATAATGTTGCGGCTAGAATCTCTCAACTGGAAGCCTGGTCCTTCCCAGCCAACACTCATCTCGCACCAACAGCTGCAGATAGTCCTCTGGGTGGACCCCTCACTGCCGCTACATACCCCCACTCTACCAACTATGACTTCAACACTCACCATATGACGATTCCTGACCCATAGCAAAACTAAAGGATCAATCTCAACACATTACGCTAATTTCATCACAGTCACTTTCCCCCACCCTCCGTTGTACCGAGCTTTGTGGCATAGAGAACTACAGACGGTGTTCCCGGATGACGCTTGGGATGAAACTACAGCAAATATACAGTAACGCAGTAACCAGAGAACGGGCATATAAAGTGGTCACCCACTCGTACATGTCGCCTGTGAGACTATCACAAGTGTCCCGAAGTTTCAAATCTGGTTGTTTCCAGGGGTGCGGGGTAAGAGTATCCTACCTCCATACCTGGTGGTCGTGCGGCTTCGTCCTCCCGATTTGGTCCACCTACTTCAGCATGTAATCAAAAGCCTTAGACACCACAATCGCTCCCTCCCCTGAGATGGCACTACTGGCCATGGACGTACCTGACTTGCACCTATCGCCCCCTTCCCAATGTCTCATCCACCTTATCTGTATCCTACGGGTAAATCTTAGCCAATATCTGGCACCTCATCATCTTGGAAAAAATGACTGCCAAACTTCGGGATGAAATAAACAAATTTGAGAGCATCTGGGACCCTTGGCTATCCGCCTTCGCGGGAACTAGGGCAACTGACCCCTTGATCTGCCTGTAGCCGTAGAGGTGAGGTGGCTGTCAGGAGTCACTGGTTTCCTTTTTTTCCCCTCCTCTCTCCCGCGCTTTCTCTCCCATTCCTCCCTACCTCCTCCCTTTCTCCATAACTAATCTTCAAATGTATTACATTGCGACAAATAGTAGAATCTATTTAGATAGTTATTTTAGTTGCTTTTGTAGGTGAGCAAAAGATTTTTCAAATAAGTCATAAAAGATTTTTTTTCAAATGCTCACCATGTTTTATTTTTTTATTTTTATAGTAAATAACATATGATCAGAATAATGGTATCTGAAGAAAGCCCATCTTGTCCTGAAAAAAAAAACCAATATAATGGGTGAGGAGAAAATTACAGCAGAACACAAGCACCACAAAAGTGTTAAAGCAGCCTTGGTACAAAAAGAAAAAATAAGCCCTTAAGGGGTTAAGTACTTTCAAGCAAGCGAAACCCTAACCCTAGTTGAGGTCCCTTTAAACCCTTAACAACCAATGACATGTCTGGCACGTCATGGCATTAAATAAGCTTAGAATTCTTGTATTGCTGTAACGTCCGTGTGGCCCCTCCCCAGGGGTCAATGTCCGCCATACAGTGTATGACAACGGACACCTGATTTAAAAGAGCTTAGGAGGCGATGGTGTTGAGATCAAGCCGTAGCTTCACTTCTAGAACTCATTATTTGTCTTTATGCTGAAGATAGCTCTGTATCTTCAGCATATTTGGGGTCGTTGTCATGCTGCAGAATACGTTTGAGGCAAATCAGATGCCTCCCTTATGATATTGCATGATGGATAATTATCGACCTGTGCTTCTGTGGACTGAAGGGACCATTAATTGTGACCAAATCGCCAACTCCATTTGCAGAAATGCACCCCTAAACTGGCAAAGAACCTCCACCATGCGCCACTGTTGCCTGCAAACACTCATTCTTATACCACTCTCCATCCCTTTGATGAACAAACTGCCTTCTGCTACAGCCAAATATTTTACCAGTTACATAGTTATATAGGCTGAAAAAAGACACGCGTCCATCAAGTTCAGCCTTTCCTATATCTGTTAATTTGTTGATGTTGATCCAAAAGAAGGCAAAAAAACTGTTTGGCTCTTTCCAATTTTGCACTAAGCAGGGAAAAAATTCCTTCTTGACCCCAAAATGGCAGTCCGATTTCTCCTTGCATAAAGGATTATAAGGATTAAAGATTATATCCATGAATATTATGTTTTTCCAAGTATCCATACAGTTGCTGTTTAAACGTCTGTACAGACTCCGATAAAACTACCTCTGCAGGTAGAATTCCACATCTTTATTGTCCTTACTGTAAAGAAAAAAAACCCTTTCATCTGCCTTATACTAAATCTCCTTTCTTCCAGTCTAAACGCGTGACCACTTATCCTATGCATAGTCCTGTTTATGAACAGATGTTTATGAACAATATTTATATAATGCTATATCTGAGGCGCCGTTTTTCTAAATTAAACAGATTTAAATTTGTTAACCTTTCTTCATAACTAAAGTACTCCATTCCTTTTATTAATTTTGTAGCCAACCTCTGCACCCTTTCTAGTGCTATGATATCCTTCTTTAGAATAGGTGCCCAAAATTGCACAGCATATTCAAGGTGTGGCCTTACCATTGACTTATACAGAGGCAAAATTATATTTTTATCATGCAAATTGATGCCCCTTTTTATACATAACAATACTTTACTGGCCTTAGCAACTGCTGACTGACATTGCACATTGTTGCCTAGTTTGTTGTCTATAGCCAAATTTCCATTACCATTTTTCTGCACTTGGTTCCTGTGTTTTCGTTAATAGTTAAGTCCCTTGCCCTTATATACTCAATGGAGGTATGGCTTCTGAAAGTATACAGTGCTGTGAAAAAGTATGTGCCCCTTCCTGATTTCTTTTTGTTGCTTATTTGTTAAATTTAAAGGTTTCAAATCATCCAATGTAAAACAAAGACAACGTTGAATAAACTCAAAATGCACTTTTTACTGGAAACCTGTAGATACTTGGGGTTAGGCTTCCCAGATGCTACATGCATGCTACAAGAATGCTACATGAAGCAGCATTCAAAAAAGATGACAATTTAGGATGGCTTCATTGTGAACGCAACCAGACAAATGAACAGGAATTATTTATTTTTTTTGGCATTATGAGACAACAAAAAACGTACTAATCCTATTATTCTTGATGCAATAAAGACTTGCGTTAAGATTAGGGCAATGTTGGGTATATAATGGTACTTAAGTATTTCATTCAGGATATAGACCTATCAAAATGGCTGTTAAGTGGTATCTCTACATTTGGGATTTGCTACTGTTTTGAGTTTTCATGCAGTTCAGGCAAGATTTCCTTTATTAGTTAATGAGTTTTTTTTTACATATTTGAGAGTGAAACACTTTCTGAAATCTAAAGTAATCTCCCTTCCATCACAACTGGATATATTCATTAATAAACATAGCAAACAAATCTTATCTCTCAAGTGATGAGTTGTCTAGATACTCATAAAAATGATCTATTACCCTCTTCAATAGAGAAATGGCTGAGTGAATGTATGATTTCTTTTTCAAAGGAGAGCTGGTCACTTGCTTGGTTACAGGTTAGGAAGGCAGTCCATTCAGTCAACCTACACAAAAGGTTTTACAAACTGTTTCATTGCTGGTATTTGGTCCCCAACCAAGCTCCCTAACTCGGGCTTGAATCTGTTGGAGAAGTAATCAAGAGGTAGGGACCCAATTCCATATATGGTGGTCATGCTGTAAACTGATATTGAATTAGAAACTGTTAAAGTTCTTTCATATTTATTTAAACCCAAAGTTGTTGTTCTCTCACAAACATGGCTTTTTCATCTAGACTTACCAACCTCAGGCAACTCAACTAAGAGTTCAACCGTTAATATTTTTCTCGCTATTAAATTTTGTATGGCTAGATACTGGCATAAATTATGGACTGAAATTATGAATCAAATCTCATACCAATCAGATATGGAACGTTGTTTCTATTCTTCGAAACAGAACATTCTTAATATGATATATGGCTCCCTTGGTTTAACTATTCTAAATCTAATCATCTCTTACAGGTGTAACTTAATTTCTTAGATGTCTACGATTTACCATAATAAGTTAGGCATACCTATAATCCTTACCCAGGTCCGTAAAGTACCTATCTTAAGGATCACATCCCCATGGCTTTAGTGTGCCAGAGGTCCCCAATTAGCTAAGAATTTGTGTCTGGGTTCCCTATTGATGCTGCTGCTTGACTCTGTCTTGGTTGCATTGTTGTATGGATGTTTGTTAATAGAAGCCCTGCAGACATTCGAGTAATAGTAAATTTGGATATATATGTTTATATCTAAAAAAATTGTAAATTGTTTTGGCTTTTATGTTGATGAATGTATTTATGTACTTTTATATATGAATTATTTATTAAAAAATGCACTTTTTAAATGATTACGTGTATTGAAGGTACATGCTTTGAAGTTATTGCCCCCCTGCAACAACTGTAGCTGCTTTAATTTAGCCACATAGGAGTTTTGAATATGAACTACTACTTTTTTTTTTTTTGTGTAAATTTTATTTTGTCAATAGAAAAGATGATTTCCAGAGAAACGCAAATACAGACATGACATCGCAGGTACAATATACATATCGGAACAGCTCAGATGATCACATTGTAGGGGGTGATGTGAATAAAAGAGCCCCAGGGGAAACAGCAGGCTGCACCATGGCAATAGACATGTGTATTGGCGCCCAGGTGACGAGTGCCCATAAAGGCGCACAGAGAGCGCATATGGTGCCAACGCTGGTGAGTCTGGAGCAGGAGTAATCATCAGAAATCATCTCCAGAAAGAAATACAAAGAATAGAAGAGAGGTAAAGCCAGGAGACAAAAGAAAAGCACAGAAAGAGGAGAGGGGGAGAAAAAAAAAAAAGGGGTAAGGAGACAGATGAACTACCTTTTTAAGGTCATGCCACAGCATCCCAATCAGATTCAAGTAAGGACTTGACTAAGCCAATCTAAAACTTTGTTTCTTTTGAGTAGTTCAGGTGGACTTCCTTGTCTGCTTCTGATCTTTGTTCTGCTGCATAACCAAATTGTCCTTTAGGTCATGAACTGATGGATAGACGTTTTTGTAGAGAGCAGGATTCATGGTAAACAGGTTTTGGAGCAGCAAAGCAGTCCCAGGCCATCATACTACTACCACTGTGTTTTACTGTTGGAATTATATTTTTATTATGGAATGCCATGATAGCTTTGTGCCAGATGTAACCGGACCCATGTCTTCCAAAAAAGGTCCACTTTTGACTGATTTAATCAATTTGTAAACATCTCCAAAAACGAGGACAGGCCTCCTACAAAACTGACAAAAACAAAGCTAAAAGTTAAAAATTTTCATCTGAAGTCTGCAGGCTCTTTCATTCCCACTCTATCACACACTCAGAATGTCTCCCTTCTTTCTCTGCTGACTGCTTCCATGTCTCACAGCTCTGCTTCTGTGTCTTCTTTTTCTTTATCTCCTTGTTTTTCCTCTTTTCTTCTGATTGGGCAATCAGGATGTCACCAGAAACTCTGCCATTTTGCGCTATGATAACCTCATATGAACTTCCATCAAAATGGCGGATCTTCTAGTGAGATCCTCTCCCCCGATTGGAGGACCCCCTACTTTCAGTCTTTTTAGCAGCTGGAGATATCTCCCCTTATCCCGGGCCTCCTTTATTACTCCTTTCCCTTTCCTCTGCCACTCAAGGTTCCAGTAACCTCAATAATCTACATACCCTGCCACTCCACCTGTACTTATTTTATCATTGCTCTCTGGAATCCACATTCTGTGTGTAACAAACTAACGGCTATACACGACCACTTTACCTGCACCTTCTCGCTTTAACCGAAACCTGGCTAACCTTTTGTAACAGTGCCTCTCCTGCTGCTCTCTCCTATGGTAGCCTCCACCTCACACTCCCAGAGCCGATGACAAAAAAGGTGTCACTTTGTAACCTATTCCCTCTGTTCCATCACTTTCTTTATCCTCTTTTTCCTCATTTAAGGTCCATGCAGTGTAGCTATTTATTTTCATTTCCTGAAACATTGCTGCAGTTTAATGCCCCCGGCCCTGAAAATATTTCCTTGATGGCATTTAATTTTGCCTTTCCCACTCCCTCTCCTCTGATGTCCCTTCAGTCATCCTTGGAGACTAACATCCTAGTTAAGTTGTTTGGCTTTGAAATTTTTCTCCATTACTACCTGTTTTGTACTCAAACATACTAACTTCCTTACTCATGATGATGGCCATACACTGGACCTTATTTTTTCTAGCATGTGCTTTCTCACTAACTTCTTGTATTCCCCTTTCCCCCTCTCTGACACCGCTTCCTATCTTGCTTTCTTGCTTTGCCTTGTATTCCTTTACCCCCAACAACCCTGCCTGACAGAAACAGAGCTCATCTGACTTACTCCTCTCTCCCTCTCAACTATGTTATCATATGTTATGTTATGACAATAGTCCAACACATTTGATGTTCCCGTAGTGTTGTACGGAGTTGGTGGAAGTCTTCACTTCCTGCGTTATAAATTCATGCTACATTCTTACTATTCTGCTGTCGCCCTTACTAAAGAAACCTACTTCACCTCCTGTATCTCATAACCCTTAGTGTCTCTTCTGTCACGTCTTCGGGTCCCGTCGCCGGCGGTCGAGGGTCCGTTCACGGAGACCCGATACTATCACCCCGGGTTCCGTGGGCTGCGAGCGCCCCCCCCCTGCTTGCGGCATGTGGATGCCCAAGGCGCCGGTTGTTTCCGTTTCCGCCGGCGGTTGATCCATTGACCGCTGGTATGGGTGAAGGAGGAGCTGTTTGAGGAAGTCAAGGAGTTCCCAGAGAGTTGTACTTACCTCTCCTCCGGTCGTCTGTCACTCCCTTAGGGGCGCAACTGTGCTGCAAGGCAGGACCCCGGGAGTTGATGGGGGGGTTGGAGGCACAGCCATGACATCAGTTGGAGGTGGGGCTTGAGAGTGGCGCCAGATTTAAAAGCCAGTCTGTGCTACTCTCAGGCACCCTGTTGTGGCCTTTTCATGTGTTCCAGTGAGATTGCTGCTGTTTACCAATGTATTGACCCTTGCACTTCCTGACTACTCCTTGCCATATGATTCTGTACTTCTGCCTGTGATTCCTGTGTACCGACCCGGCTTGTCTGACTACCTCCTCGTGTTGTGAACCCCGGATACCTGCTTCGTTACCGATCTGGCTACCCTTACCATTCTTGTGGAATGAAACCCTTCTGTTCTGATCCGTTGGTATTCCTCATATTTGCTGTTTCACCTTGCAAAGTTACTCAGTGCATACCTACATTCTGCTTTCACGGAGGCCTCCTCACTGTTGGGATCATCTAAGTCCTGGATTATCGCGGTTGGGGATGACTTTCTCTTCAGTGGTTATCTGGGCAGAAAAACGTCTGCTGTGATTGCCTCAAGTGTAGCAGACGCGACATCTTCAGTACCTTCAACTCCCTTCTTCGCCCTATCGCAACTACCCCTTATTGCTTCTGAAGTTTCCACATACTTCAATCGTAAAATTGAAGCAATCAGATGTGAAATATCTGCTCAGTGCCCCTCCTGCCCTTGCCCTCTCCCTGACTCCACACCTTCCTATACACTCTTTTTCATCTTCTACATTAAACCCAACTAAGTTTCTTAACCCCTATGGCTTACTTGACCCCCTTCAATCTGGGTTCCACTCTCGAAATTCTATTGAGGCCACCCTTACTAAATTTACTAATGACTTACTCACTGCTAAATCCAAGGGCTACTACTTTATGCTAATGCTACTGGACGTTTATGTTGCTTTTGACAAAGTGGACCACCCTCTTCTGTTTCAAACGCTTCACGATCTTGATCTCAGTGACTCTGCTCTCTCCTGGTCCACGTCCTACCTTTCTGATCATACCTTCAGCGTCTTCCTCTCCAGTAACACTTCCACTTCCCCTCTGAGTCACTCATTCCCTTTCAGAACCACCTGTTTTCCAATGACACCCAGATTTACCTATGCTCTCCCAGTTTTACTCCCTCTGTCTTAGATTGTGTAATCAACTGCCTCATTTCAGTCTCTAACTGGATGTCTGCACGTTTCCTAAAACTCAGTCCCTCTAAGACCGAACTCCTCGTCTCCCCTCCCTCCAATGCTAACATTCCCTCACCAGTCTTTGTCAATGATGTAATAATCTCCCCAATTCTTCACCCCCTTCTGCCTTGGTGTCACCCTTGACCGACCTTGATTTTTGTAACTCTGTCTTAGCAGGTCTTCCTCATACCCGCTTTATCCCTCTACCATCTACCAGGAACGCTGCTGCCAGACTTATCTTTCTCTCCCATCGGTTGACTAACACATCTCTTATTGTCTGTGCGCTTCAGGATTAATTTAAAAATCCTAACTCGTAACTTCAAAGCTCTTAATCGGGGCTCCCGGACTTACATCTTCTCACTCATCTCTAAATACAATCCTGCCCAGTCTCTCCTCTCATCTAATGATCTCTGTCTTTTCATTCTTGTGCATGCTTGCAAGACTTCTCAAGGACTGCCTCTGGAATACCGTCTTGTGGCCCATCCGTCTACCCCGCTGCTTTTGGTCTTTCAAAAAATCCTTTAAAACTGACTTGTGCATCAATACCTTTCCTCCCATATTCCTTAGCTCACCTTTCCTAGTCCCTTTCCTGCGGTACTAGTTTGGCTGTTCCATACCTAATAGTGACACCTCTTTAGGACATAATTAAGTCAAATTATGTTGTATACTACTTGTCCTGTTTACCCATTGTACAGTGATACGGAATATGATGGCACTATATAAAACAAATAATATTAATAAAGCTAATATGGTTACTTTTGTGACGTCCTAGAGGAGTTGTCGATGTGCCCTTGGAGGAATTGCAGGCTGGCCACACCTGGGAAGGTTCACCACTATTATGCATTCTGTTATGCATTTTCTGCTTTTATGGCTAAAAGTGTGGTTTGCTTTCAACCTAGTGCTTTAGTAATGAATTTGTAACCCTTTCCAGACATAGATACGAATGACTTTGTTTCTCATCTGTTCTTGAATTTTGTTGGATCATGGCGAAATGTGCTGCTTTTTGAGACTTTTTAGGCTACTTCACTATAATTTAGTAGCAATGTGGGCAATTACTTTTACACAAAGGGTCAGGTAGGGTTGAATAGCTTGTTTCCTTCTATATTCCTTTGAAAACTGCATTTCATGTTTACCTGGGTTATTTTTAAAATTTTGCCTTAGTGGCCTGTTTAGCACCCTCTAATTCAAAATACCCCTATAAAAGTATGGATTTACGTAAAGCAGACAACCCAGAGTATTTCATTAGGAGCCTCTGGAAACTTGTCCATGAAACACTGCCAAAGGTAACAGTAGCAATAAATTTCTGCTGTTTTTTTTTTTTTTACTTTTTTTGGAATCTGCAGGACAAATTTTGGATATATGCTGTATCTGCTTTGCGGCAGATACAAGGCAACTGCCCCAAACGCCCATCGAACGCCCCCCTGCAAGTCAGTGGCGTTGACAGTGGGGGGCCAGAGGGGGCCATGACCCCCGCTACTTCATGTTGTCCCCCCCAAATTAAAACTGCATTTTTTTATTTTTTTTTGCAGCTGCTGCGAGGGAGGAGAGAGAGGGGCGCCAAGCGGTTCGCTCAGGAATAAGTTTTCAGCAACCGCCCGGTGCCCCTCTACCTCTCCTTAAAAACCATGTTTGGATATATAAAACAACCCTGATTATAGGACAACGCCCTAGAATTTGAATATGAATTTAAGAAAAAAAGAAAAAGCCTGACTACCCTATAGGAAAAAAGTTTTACTAGTTAATATTCACATGTAAACTATTTTTTGTTATTTGATATAAGAAATTCTATGATTGAGAAAAGCACATTTTTTTTCTATTTGCCACAGTCATGCACATCTGCCCGAGCCTTGCCACTCTGCCCCACCCTTATATGCCTAATACCCCCGTATAAGCCACTCTGGCCCCGATGTGCCTTATACATCCTGTATGCCACTCTGCCTCCCAGATAAGTGTAATACCCCCTATCTGCCACTCTGCCTCCCTTATATGCCTTATGCCCACTGTTTGCCACCCCCCCTCCCGACTTACCAATGCATCCCCAGACTTGACTCTAGTGGGAGCAGCCCATATGGATGTCTGCGCGTGTACAACCTCTACTTCTGCCAATTGACAAGGTCAATTGACAGCGGCACTCTGTCGTACAAGCCCCAGCATAAGTTCCGAGTAGCAGCGGAAGTTGTCTGCGTGCATCCCACAGACTTCAAGCGCTGCAGCGCTGCGGGGATCCTCCTCTTTGGCATCCGGTGAATGTCTGTGCAATGCATGCAGAAAACCTCCGTTGTGAATGCCCAATAACTTTGAGACACAGATTCTTCCCAATTGAATAAGCATTTTTTATGGCTCGTGCGCGCGAGGGAGTGTCCATCAGCCAGACTACTCTCCCTCAATGAAAACAACACGTCTTATATACCTTTTACAAACAAGACAGCTACGTGCTAAGTAGTATGTTATACTGACATCCATCCATAATACTGTTCTTCCATACATATCTGACCTCATTAGCAAATACTCCCCTACTCGATCCCTACGTTCTTCCCATGGGCTAAGGCTCTCCTCTTTACTTATCACCTTTTCCTGTCTACAAGATTTTACTCGAGCTGCCCCATATCTCTGGAATCTCCTCCCAAGGAACCTTCAGTATTCACCCTCCCTCCCAACATTCAAGAAACATCTAAAAACCCACTTCTTCCGAGAAGCATACCATCTTAGCTGCTAGAACTTCCTTGTCATCGATACAACCACCACACTACCTCTCACCCTTTCTCTATGCGTTATGTTTGTCACCCCATTTCCCTCCAGATTGTAAGCTTGCGAGCACGGCTCTCTACACCATATGTATCAGTTTGTCTTAGTCTGTCAATTCTTGTCTTGTCATATCCCTTGAATTTATGTATTGTATTAAGCTCTGCGTAAATTGTTGGTGCTATATACCGTATTTGCTCGATTATAAGACGAGTTTTTTTCCAGAGCAAATGCTCTGAAAAATACCCCTCATCTTATAATCGTGGGTCGTCTCATAATCAGACCTCAAATAGGTCTGACTATGTGACTAAGATCCAGATCCCCCGCAGTGATGCAGGGGACCTGGATCCTCCTGCCCCCCCCCCCAACTTACCTGTGCATTTGAGTTCCCGGTGCTTAGTCCAGGCAACGTGTAGAGCTCTACCCGATTCGCGTAGACAACTTCCGCGAATCGCGTAGAGCTCTACATACTGCCCAGACTAAGCACCGGAAACACAGATGCAGGGAACCTAGATCCTCCCCTCCAACTTACCGGTGCTTCTGAGTCCCCGGTGCTTTGTCCGGACAGCGTGTAGAGCTCTACGCGATTCGCGTAGACAACTTCCGCGATTCGCGTAGAGCTCTACACGCTGTCCGGACTAAGCACCGGGGACTCAGAAGCACCAGTAAGTTTGGAGGAGAGAGGGGGAGGAAGTGTTAAACGGGAGGCATAAGGCATTTCTGGAGGCAGAGTTGAATAAGCAGATGTTATTGCTCGTGCACACGAGGAAGTGTCATCAGCCAGACTACTCTCCCTGAATGAAAACAACACATCTTATATACCTTTTACAAACAAGACAGCTACGTGCTAAGATCTGTCTACGTGGCAAATAATCAGTGTCCTGAAATATACGTTGAAAGATACAGAAAACCATTCATCATATTATGGTCAGGTTATGTCAGACCATGTTTGCAGCTGAGGTAATCAATCACTTCTGACCCCCCCCCCCATTGTGATCCTTGAATAGACTTGGTCAGTTTCTCTTAACTTACTTGGAGCAAAAAATAGCCAAACACCTGTCCATTCTTAACCTTTCATTAAACATAGTCTCACAGAAGAGGATACTCAGGGTTAACATAAAAATATCTGCTGAGAAGCTGAAGGCATGTAATCAATATTCACAGTAGCTACCCAGAACGTCTGGGGCTTCTATGGCTGTCGCTCCCTCATAGATGTCTACCAGCTGCCAGGGAGGAGGATCCAGGTCCCCCACCCTGTCTTATATTCAAGCAAATACGGTTTATATATTGTAAACAAAAAATCACACAATAATCACAATCAAGTGGTAAAGTAATGATTTGAGTGCTGTTTTTTTCGATCTTAGAGTTTAAAACATTAATATCACAATAATACTTCTTAAGGACACCTTAATAGTTTTAGAAAGGAGTATAATTATAATTAAATTTCTCATTTAACCATTTGTGTGATACTGTCCATTTTATAGATCCAGTAGAACTCGTGTTGTCATAAAATGTTATTGGCATTGCCTTTCCTGTGACCCGATCCCTGCAAATTTGAAACAATTAAGATCTGCATCATGGTATATTCAAATGCCTTGATACGATTTTGTTGATAGAATGGCTGATGGAGTTTAAATGCTCCAAAATATGCCTTTCATGGGGAAAAAGTTGTCCAGACCCCTGGGACTCAAATGGTTAAACTAAGTAAGAAGGTAGGAAATTTATGATTTAAGACAATATAGTAACTGTGCTGAAAATGCTTGAACCCTGAAATGTAAACAAGAAAAAAACGGCCTTTTTTTTTTTTCAATTCACCGTTTATTCAAACAGCAATCAGACAACAAGTTTGAACAGTGATATACACAGTGCAAAAATACCAGGAGAGTACAGAACCGGTATTCAGAGGTACAAATGAGAAGAGGCAATATAGGCATCAAGGAAAAAGAAAGGCAAAAGCGGCACACAAAATAAAGTGAGCAAAATGCAGCAATATCTGAATACACAGTGTATACCAATCAGTGTGCAGGGCAAACGGTAGATGGCGATGGCCCAGAGAACGTCAAAGAGCCAAAAAAGACGCCACAAATAATAACAAAAAATAAAACGCCCCGCAGGGGGTATACGTGCAGTGTATACAATAATAGTACGTAAAAAAAAGGTTACCACAAAAAAGAACAGAGACTTAAAAAGGTACAGATATACAAACCATGCCAGTAAAATATTGTGCGGTGTACGTGCTAGAGAGCGAAATAGAGGAATGTACCACGCATTAGGGACACCAACTTAGCGCACCAGGAAAAGGGGAGTCTTCTATATGGGATCACAGTGAGGTCCAAAAATAAGACGGAAATCAGGCGACGCAACAAACGAATGCCACCAAAACCACCTGAGATCATTCTGGTGACCCTTACCCCTAGCGGACCAAATTAAATCCTCCATTTGAGCTACATACATCATTTTTTGCAGCCAAGCCTGTAACAGAGGAGGATCGGGGGACTTCCAAAACCGCGGCACAATTGATTTAGCAGTGTTAAGCAAATGTATTATTAGGGAGCGTTTATATGCGGCATGGGGAAGGTGGTTTAAGTGCAGCAACACGGTTGCCGGGTCGAATTGAAGGTCAGGAGCACACACTAACTCAATGACCCTCCAAACCGTGTCCCAAAAGGAACGGATCGGAGGGCACGACCATCAGAGGTGTAGCAGCGTACCCCCCGCAGCTCCACACCGCCAGCAGGCGTCCGGGACCGA
The DNA here is from genome assembly GCA_009364415.1 of Spea multiplicata. Classification (NCBI taxonomy): domain Eukaryota; kingdom Metazoa; phylum Chordata; class Amphibia; order Anura; family Pelobatidae; genus Spea; species Spea multiplicata. Next base: position 22,712 of record VKOC01046976.1, read on the forward strand.
AGGAATAAACCTGTGTAAGTCTGCAGGGACTTTGTACCATCGTGTCAGAACCTTGTAGGAGCACTCCTGCAATTTACTAGAGAGAGACCCCTTGTGAATTGCCAGCAACGCCTTGTCCCATTCCTGCGGAGAAGGGGAAATACCCAGATCACTCTCCCACAGGCTGAGGAAAAAGGGCTTAGTATCCGAGACAGAATCCAGTAATAGAGCATACAGAGCCAAAAGGAGATGCGGTGGCTCGGCCGGTAAGGAGCATAGGTTCTCAAAATTGGAGAGTGGTCTGGTCAAAAGGGGGGACCGAGGAATAGAGGAAATAAAATGCCGCAGCTGGTGCAAAAAGAAACGCTGGTTCTGAGAAGCATCAGAGGAGGCAAAAACAACCTCCGCAGTGACAGTGGGAGTCCCCAAGGAGACATGATGATAGCGTAGGGGCAACCGTGCGAAGGAGCGAAGAGGCAGCGAGCGGTGCAAATTCCATCCCGGCAGAAACTCCGGGTTGGGAACCAGGGGGAGCATAGGGCAAGGCGTGGACGATATTACGCCACCCCTCATGGCACGCTTGATTACCTGGAACGTAGGGAATATTGTCGTGAAGCGACTCATACGCTGGCAAGGACTCAAGCCAGGGAAGGACATTCAAGGGTACGGACAAAAGGGCCTCCTCCACCGTCAACCACTGCTTAGGGACACCCATAGTCCACTCCACGATCCTCCGCAGGTGTGGAGGCAACAGATTACATCCCTTGGCGGCATATCCTCCGGACCTCTGGGATGCAGAGCCCTATGGGCCCTATCGAACACGATAGGGGTATCCTCAGGTTGTTCGAGAATGTTGTCGAAAAGGGCCTGGAGGGTGGAAGACAAATCCGCAGGCAGTACAGACTCGGGTAGGCCCCGAATCCGGATATTGGAGCGGCGGCCCCGATTGTCCAGGTCCTCGACTTGACGGAGGAGGCGAGATATCATACCCTGTTGGGAGGTACATTGGTCAGACAGGCCATCCACCGTAGTAGAAATTTTCGTGTGTCCATCCTCCAGGGAGGCCACGCGGACGCCAAGATGGGAGAGGTTGTGTTTGATTTCTTTCAGGTCCTCGCGAAGACCCGATAAGGCAGAGTGAATTAAGCCAGCCATCTCCGTCTTTGTGGGTAAATCCTTGACCGCCTCCTGCCATGCTTGATCCGGCCGTGATAGAGATGGTGCGAGAGATCCCGCCAAAGAGGACGAATCCGAGCGAGTGCTGCGTGGGCTCGGTGGCGGAGACGCCTCCAGGTCCCGATCCGGAAAACTATGAAAGTATGTCCTCACCGAGGCCGGAGGAGGCTTCTCCCGGTGCCCAGAGGGTTTAGGCGTTGACGATGATTTGTGTGTCTTGCCCATCTTCGGTATAAAGCACCCAAAATGCGGTAGGTACCCGGTGTTTCCACGGAGCTAGCAACTCATGCGGCCATACTCGGCAAGCGCCAGCCACGCCCCCCCTTGTCAATCAAAATATCATACACTGTTTTATATAAAAAAGGAGTTTTTGCTTGCCTGTGAGAAGTTGAAAGTCCAATTGTTACTTACCTGCCCCCGGCTCCCATGTTGCCGCCACGGAGGAGAGGGAGACCCCCCTCCAATATGCGGTCACCGGAGCCGGCACGGTGGAGAGGTAGATCCCCCTCCAATACGCAGCCACCGGAGCCGGCACGGAGGAGAGGGAGACCCCCCTCCAATACACGGCCACCGGAGCCGGCACGGAGGAGAGGGAGACCCCCCTCCAATACACGGCCACCGGAGCCGGCACAGAGGAGAGGGAGACCCCCCCCTCCAACGCACGGACACCGGAGCCGCCACAGAGGAGAGGGAGACCCCCCTCCAACGCAGTGCCGCCTCCGCCGTCATCTACAGGACTGCCGCGCAGAAGAGGCAGACCTCCTGGAACACGGCGTCCGGTTTCGGCACTCGCGCGCCCTCTGGTGGACTCCCGAACTGCAGGCATATATGAAGGGAGATTGTGCCACACTCATCATGGTGGTGATTCCCGGACATTGGAAGTGACGTCATGAGGTTTGGCGGGAGATTTGAACTTCCTCTGTGGTTTCTATTTAAACCTCTTCAGTTCTGTCTGACCTTGCCTTCTGTTGGTTGTCTATGCCTTGTGCTAGTGCCCAGATAGCGTTTCCTGATTCCGTATTCCTGTGTATGATCCTGGCTTGTCTGACTTCGTTGATTTCCTGATTCCTGACCTCGGCTACGTTTACGTTTATCCTGTTTTCCTGAATCCTGACCTCGGCTCCGTTATAGGACTATCCTGCTCTCCGGAATCCTGACCTCGGCTTGTTATACCTGTTCTATCCTGGAGTCCTACCTGACCACGGTGTCTCCTAACTACTTGTACGTGACACCAACAAGTCGTTTTCATACACTGGCTCTCACTATTTTTCATACCACATATTATGTAATAAAATGAATATCACTGACATACCTAACCCCTTTTAACCCCTTCGTGACAAAGGCTTCTTTTAACCCCTTCGTGACAAAGGCTGATTTTACTTTTTATACCCTTCGTGACAATGGCCGTTTTAACATTTCTTCGCTGCTCGTGTTTAGCTGTAATTTTCTTCTTTCCCGGTTACTGAACCCACACAAGTTATATATTGTTTTTTTCAGGACAAGAAAGGCTTTCTTTAGATGACATTGTTTTGATTGTATCATATTATTTACTATTAAAGAAGCCCATGCATGGGTTTGTCATTTTTTGGGGGAACTAAAAGGCCACATTTGGGACGTGTGCTAATTTTAGGACTCGCTCACAAAAATATATTTTTTATACGTATATTTTTTTTTTTTTTTTGCTTGTTAAAAAAAAAAAAAAAAAATTTTTCAAATTGAAGGTTCCCCTGATAGTGACATCAGTGGGAAATTTTTTTTACATTTTACTATTTTTTTTCTAATTATTATTAATTGTATTTTATAATTTATTTTTACTAATCACACTGTGATTAGAAAGCTGGGCTCCATTGACTTGCATGGTTGAGTGCAGTACTCGTATGCAACCTGCAAGTGGAGCCAGAGTTCTCTAGAGGGTCTGGAAACATCTAGCAAACTTTTTCATCTTTATTATTTTTTTTACCGGGTGGCCGCCACCGTTTGGGTGCAGAAAGCGAATGTAGATCACTTTCTGCACCCGTTTAAAGTCATGACGGTCCTGGCACGTGAATTGTCACTAACCTGATGTTCGTTCATGACATGCCAGAACCGGCAATTGTCATTAAGGGGTTAAAAAGCATATACGTAATATTTGTGTGTACATATAGACTTCAAAGAAAGCATTAGCCAATATCAATTAAATGTTTTCTGATTTTTGTTTCAAATATTTACAGTTCACTGTTAAATCCATAAATTGCTTCTTTTTCTATATTTCCTTGTGTATTACAGGCCAAAAGAAATGCATTACCTGCACCTTCATTGCTCTCCCCGCACTCCAAACGAATACTTTCAGGAATGAAAAGCTCACACCTGATTACTCAGCCTTCTGGAATCAGTGCGTATGGTGAGAAATCTTTTTTACATAGATAATTTTTAATCATTTGTTTATGATCATCACCTTTCTAATGCAAAATAGTACACTCTTGCAAGCTGGCTCTTGCAAGTTGGATTAGTTGGCCGATTATTTTTTAGATTAATCGGATAAAAAAAAATAAATGTACATTTTTCATTTATTTAAAATAATTTAATAAAACAAACAGGATGTTAAAAACAAATAGCAGAATAAAAAAACTTTGATTAAAAATGCATTTCTTTTTATTTCCCAACCTGCCCCCCAGTCAAGCACATTTGAGCCCAGGCTAGCCACACTGCCTCGCAGAAATGCCACATGCCTCCCAGATATGCCACTCCGCCCTCCCCACATATGTCTTATATACCCTTTGTGCCTTACACCCCCTGATATGCCACTGTGCCCCCTGATATGACTTATACCCCCAGATATGCCACTCTGTCCCCCCAGATATGTGTTATACCCCCAGATATGTGTTATACCCCCAGATATGCCATAGTGCCCTCATAGATTCACAGACTCGTTCAGAAAATAGTTCACAGCACACTGACACAATACTTTTAAAAATAAATACAGGATTAATCTTCACTGCCCCCAGGAATTAGATTAGAAGTGCCCCACTTTACCTCCAATTGCACCTTAAGTTAACCTTATTAAATTAATTAAACTAACCCTCAGTTTTCAGCATTAAATTAACCCCAAAGACCCTATCAACCATAACTGTCCCTAAATTAACCATAAGGACCCCATTAACCATAACTGCCCCTAAATTAACCCCCACCCTAACTTTCAGGAGCCCAAATATTAATTTTATACTGTTAGATGAGTTGCTGAGCAGTGTGGAAAGGGGCTGGGCCAATCATCAGTGTGACTGCAGGGAGGGACTGGGAATCAGAAAGGGGCGGCACCAGAGTGACTGCAGGGAGTGACTGGAAGGTAGTAACTGCTGTAAGTGACAGGTCGGATTATAAAAGCATTTGCTCTGAAAAAACCCTCATTTTATAATTGATAAAATCGATTTAACTAATCGATAATGGCAACGATTAGTTGTTGCAGCCCTATGTGGATGCATCTTGCCTTGTGCCAATGGTTCAGGCTGATGGTGTAATGATGTGGGGGGAGATTTTTATGACACACTTTGGGCCCCTTAGTACATTATTGTTGCTGACTACGTCCATCTCCATATGACCAGGATAATGCACCAGAATGTTTTCAGCACCTTGTAGAAAGTATGAATGAAGAATGAAAGTAGTTTTGAAGGCAAAAGGGAGTCCAACCTGGTACTAGCAAGGTGTATCTAATAAAGTGGCCAGTGAGTGTATAACAATGTTTTGGAGCTTCTAGCTGTCTGGAAAGCACGTCTTTCTTGGCAACACAGGTTACAAGGAAAGGCGTAAAGATCCTATGAGACACCAGGATGTATAGCTTTCCTGAACAAGCAGGGAGGTACATTCATTAAGGACTCTTTTACAGATGATAGGGAGATGGGCCGAGGACAAACTCTCATACCTATAAGGACGTTGGTTCTTCAAGAATAGAGCCTGAACAATTCTACATTCCTACAGATCACAAGAGACTGGAGTACTCCAGAGATTGGCTTCCTGGCAACACCGAAAAAAAAACAGTAGGTCATCTCTTAGCTCTGGACGCCTTTTCTCAGATTGGGACCTCTAAGTTACGTCTTTCCCCCTCTTCCTTTCATCTTCGGAGTTCTAAGGAAGATCAAGAGAGACAGATGTCTGGTGATCCTGATAATGGTAATCCATCTGTCTGTAGAGCGCCCAAAGAAGTTGGAGAGCAAATGGGACCTACTCCACTAATGACCTGTGCGCCACCTGAACCCTGCATAATTTAAGTTGATGGTGTGGCTTCTTAAAGGGAGAGATTGTTCCAGGCAGGTCTCTCCTAAGAGGTGGCAGATACCCTGATAAGAAGTCAGGAGCAGGTTACCAATATGCTGTATGATAAAATCTGGAAGATCTTCTGCTCCTGTGTTCTGGCAAGCAGCTTCAGATGGATGGTGTCTCTATCAGCAGCAGTCAGGTTTTCATAGGAGTCTATCTCCAGCCACCCTGGAAGTTCATGTGACAGCCCTTAGCTGTCTATTGAATGAGCAATTGGCTTTGCATCTGTGAGTCTCTCGTTTTATGAAAGTCATCTCAAGACTTTGACCATTCAAGAGACCTCTAGTACCCTCTTGTGACCTGAATTTAGTTCTATCAATAATATTGTGAACTAAAGAAACCAAAAACACGTGAAACTCAAGTGAAGTGAAAAAATATAAATGATAATCTGATGGTGATACTTCCCCTAATTGAACCGCAGCTGCCCAAAATGACACTCTTCCTCAAAGTGTAAAAATACAAGCAAACCAGAAATGTATGGGGCGCAGGAACAAGTGTAGGAGGCGAATTCAACCCGTCAGTATTGGTCGTAAAGAGGCTTTTAATCTTTCTTCAGTGAAAATCTAAAAACAAACTTAAAATGGTGCAATATCTTAGGTAAACAGATGTACGCCAATAGAAATGCACTCACAGTTTTTCCATGCATAAAAATGCATATACAGGCATAGGTTAAAGTCCAATTGAGTCTTTTTCAACGCGTTTCGCCCTCAGGCTTCCTCAGGAAATCAATTGGCATAGGAGTCTGTATATATCCGCAAAATCAGCGATCAGTGTGTATTTCCGTTCGTTATTTCCGTTCTTTTATAGCTGTTTGTGTGTATGTTTCCGTATATGTCATCACGTATTTAACCTTTGTCCTTTGTTGTCATCGCGTTTTATCAGTTTTTTTCTCTTCGGATTAGTTGTTTCTCCGTTTGTTAATAAAGTTTGCCGGCGAAATCATTGAAAAAAATGAAGAACCGTGTCATCCCTGTACATATAGGTGTTCTCCACCACTCAAAAGACAGAGGAGAAAGGTTGTTAAACACTTTAAACAACCGTCATTTGGTAATCGCGGCTTATATTTTTTTAAAGTTACACCGGTACTGGGAAACGTAAGTGAGTTTCAACCAAATTAAACACGGAGATTAAATCGGAAAAAGACTTTATGTGGATATTTAGAGAACGAAGTGAACGGAACATGTGGAGAACCAGACGAAATGAAAAAACGGCCGAAAACGGAAAGAATAATCTATAAATCTAAAAATAAATCATATTGCCGATCATATCATGTGGTGTTCTTTATATATTAATAATTGTATAGAAGAAAATCTTTTTAATCTTCATGAGATCAATGGGATATATGTATATAGGGATCCAAAGTTATATATACGAAATTGTATTTGACTTTCAAGATGCATCTTGTGAATATATCTGTTGTATATGTGTATGACTTAATATCATCATGATGAACTCCAATAAAATATAGAATAAAATCATTGTATCGCCAGAAATTGATACAATCAGTATATATGTGATTTAGGTTGATTGTCCTATTTGAAAGGAATCATGTGTAAAAAATAAATGAATAAAAATTGGTAATGTGTATTAAATCATGTGAATGTGTGATGAGTGGCTTGTGTGTGAATGTTGATATGAACTAATCTTATATATATCATGTATAAAATAAATGTGGTGATGTGTGTGTGAAATTATTCTTATGTGAACAATAGCTAAATCTTTATGTGTCATAAATCATAAGTGTGTATGTATGTGTGGTATGTGTAAATGTCCTATGTGAATAATAGTTGTGAATTGGATGATAGTGCTTAGTGAGTGGAATATTCATACCTATATCCAACTGGATTCCGTACATATGTATATATAAATATGTGCATTTTGTGAAGTATCATGATAAATATAGGTGACTTGAAGATGAAAAAACTTCATATCTATATGTGCAAAAAGATATAAAAAATGAATATGAATTTAAATTTAAAATTCATTCAATCGAAATTAAAAAATGGTTAAAAATAGTTTATGCCTAAAAGGATTATGATGAGATTCTTTGATCCGAAGAATAAATATATATATAAATATATGCTTCCCTTTAAACCCCTTGCAGACATTTCTGTCAAGTTTCTTTTGCTGGCTTTAACATCTGCCAGTAGAGGGGTCAAGATCCAGTCTCTCTCTATCCTAAAACCTTAGCTTTTAGTTTTTTGAGTTCATTAATGCATAATGCCTACCTCAATAATATGACAGCTGGTTCACACTTAACAAGGTCTGTGTTAGATGGAACCAGGACAATCTGACAAGTGGGTTACTCGAATAAAACCATATATGGACAAGACAAGAAAACCTGGAACTGATGTGCAGTGCTACTTCTGCAGCATACCAAATAAAAGAGAACTATGGATAGATAGAAGATTTACATCAACACTAAGTGAGAAATCGCTAGTAACCAAAACACTATAGCAGGGGTGTCCAATCTGCGGCCCTCCAGCTGCTGCAGGACTACATCTTGCATAATGCTCTTTCAGCTAAGGAGCTGGCTGAGGAGTATGAGAGATGTAGTCCTGCAGCAGCTGGAGGGCCGCAGGTTGGACACCCCTGCACTATAAGATAGTGAAGAGAAAGTTGCTCTCACAGCGTGAGATTGACCAACTGCACAGTACAAGGAGTCCCATAGATGCAGAAGATGAACAAATTGTGTGGCTGACACCAGAAGCTAAAACGTCATTGTCACGGATCTGGCTAGTCCAACCGACTACCTCCACTGACTTGTGCTCCCTTAGCCTGGGACAACACACTCTTTCCCCGGTTTCCCAGTCACTAGCTGAGACTTGGTGTAAGGTGTAAACCAAAACAAAGACGACTTTATTTTAGACACACAGGGCTGGATATATCCAGCAAAACACACATTAACATAAAACAAGATATTGGGATACAAACCGCCCCCTTAATCTGCCTCCCATAGACAACTGTCCAAAACCAGTTCCATGGTTTGGTCGGGGTAAATATCTGTAGTGATTGAAGGTGGGGGGACTGATTTATACCACATTAAAGTAAAACAATGGCGGTCACTCCGTTGTTGCAGATCCTGGCTGTCTTCCAGAAATAATCCCCTCAGCAAGTGATGGGATGATATACTGCTGGGGGTAGCCACAGAAGTCTTTACAAAGTCAGGGCCCATAGTCCATAGGGAGGAGGCTGACAGGCCTCTCCAGGGGCCCTTGTGATGGAGGGTTCTGTCACATTCATTATCTGCCATTACAGAACACAGAAGCTGAGATGAGGCATACGATCATGGATAAACTAGCTACAGTCAACCCTCGAGATTGATTCCCAAGGATCAGAGGAGAAGGACCATCACCTAGTGATGCCAGAAGATGCCTCACAACCATCTCTACTGCCACTATAAATTAGACAAATGAACTGGTATACGCTACAGCTGCTGTAATCCTGGAAATGCGTGACTACACACTCAGGAAGGAAAAGGGAACATACCCTTCGTGGAAAATGACATTGGAAGGCAAGTTGGGGAGAAGTTAGCCAGCTGTTAGAACTGCCGAAGGGTGTGAAGGTTAAGAATAAGACTCGCGTAATTGGCACAGCACTGGCTACCAGACTAAGGAGATAAACACTCTGTTCTCCAAAGAACCATCCGAGGTGTACACTCAATTGCATTGCAAAAACAGAGTAACAGCCGAACCTAAGCGTACTGGAAGGACATATTGACCCACCAAAGAATTTGGCAGATCCTGAAGAGCCAGCTCAATGGGAAGAATAAGATCCATGCCATCAACACATACACTCTGCCAGTTAGCGGATACCCTGCCGGCATAGTGAGCTAATGGAGGACACGGAGGCTGCTGCCGTGAAGACCCAGAAGCTACTCACAATGTACGCATGTTTCCACCCTCCAACACCAAGAGACTGTACACAGCCGAAAAGTAGGCAGATAGGGACTAGTAAGTGTTAAAGCCACTGTCCTGGATGAAACCAAGAGCATCAGGGAGTACATCAGTAAGATGGCACCCAAAGATGAGCTGCTGAGAGAATGCCTGAACCAGCAACATTTGCAAGGAAGATCAAGTAGAGGAGGCACTACAGCAAGCCAAGACCCTGCATGGGATGTACCATCGACAAATAGTAGAGGTGGCTGATGTTGAGAAATTCTAACAGTGGCTGGACAGGGCTGGGCTCAAAGACAGCACTAATAATGGCAGCACTAGAGCAGGCACTAAGCACCAGATCCATAGATGCAGGCATTTACTGCACCAGACAGGACCCAAGGTGCAGGCTATGTGAAGAGTCTTCTGAGACGGCCCTACACATAGGGCCAGGGGTTTAAGATGCTTGTAGAAAAGCATACACTGAACGGCACAACCACGTAGTTGGCATTCTGTACAGGAATATCTGCACAGAGTATGGGCTAAAGCCACCTATGTCCAAAATGGGAGAAGGTTGTGGAGAATAGCGGGGCTAAGATCCTGCGGGACTTCCAGATCAAGATACCCGACAGTGTGGTGGAAGACAAGGACCAGAAAAAGGGGTATGAAAAGCTGGAGAAGTGCCTGGAGAGTGAATGCTGAAGTGGTCCTAGTGGTCATAGGTGCACTCAGGGCTATGACTACACTTTGTCTAGAGGAGTGCAGTGCTAGGAACAGCTAAGATACTGCTCAGAACCCTCAAACTCCCAGGCCTCTGGTAGAGGACCAGAGGTTGAGGAAGACACATGTCCCCCATGGGATGAGAATAGAATTTGTTTTTATATGTATTTAGGGACCACTTGTGTTTGTGCAGCTTCAAGGCTCCTCTTGGTAATTTTTGCCTGAAATTACTCCTCCGTGTTGCTCCTATATGCATGAAAGCTGCAAATATTATACTAAAACATTTCAAAGTAGGTCATTGTTAAACATATCCAGAGGCAGTCTAATGTTTTTGAAGTGCAAATGGGAACATGAAAATAAGTAAATGACCTGTGTTTTCCACAGGTGGTTTTAGCCCAGTTGGACACACTTTTCATCAGACCGCATCAATCAGACCCCAAATGGTAAGATATATTATTTTTTTTGTTGTGTATCATCATTGTTCTTTCTGACCTGCAGAGCATACCATCTGCTTTTAAGAAATATTTTCAAGAAAGAGAGGTAACGCTTTTTTCAATTTTTGTTTTTTCAATATTCTTTATTAAATATTCCATTTTCTTTTCTGACATGTAGCATATAAGAAAAAAATGAAAATAAAAAAACACAAAGGAAACACACATAGAAAACAAAACAACCCCCCCACAAATAAACAAATATTTGTATGATAAAATATCTAATTAGTAAGTGTACACTTTATGTGAAACTAGGGAGGCATGTGGGACTAATTGAGAGAGCAGGAGTTAAGTCACAATCATGAGGGGGCGTGGCCAACTGCCGACCAAGGTGGACGCGTGAACCTAGAGCTCCCTCGACCCTCTACATATTTTGTTCACAGTACTGGTGAAAACGCACCATGGGCAAATCAAACAAGGTGGCTGCCACTCCACGAACACAGGAGGCAAGGGAGAAGACGCCTCATACCTTGGTCAGAGCGTTCTTCCAGGGCAGAGCGGACTAGGAATCCCACGACTCGGTTGCCAAGAAGGCTGCATCCCCGCCTGTTAGTCCATGCAGCGCTATCTCGGAAGACACGTGCTCAGGGCCTCACTTGGACCACCGCTCGCACGCTGACCGGCAGGACATTCTGAACAATTACCTACAAAACAGGACATATCCAAAATTATTGAAGCAGCGACACGAAACATTCGCTCTGACCTCTCGGAAATCAAATCGGACGTTCGTCAGATCGGCGTTCATGTGGAGACGCTTGAGAACGCCAACTCAGAGATCTGCAAGACGGTGGATTTACTGAACTCTCACTTGGCCGACCAGAAGAACACAATAGTGCAGCTATCCAGGCGCTTAGAGGACCTTGATAACAGAGGTCGAAGGAATAACCTCAGGGTACGTGGTGTCCCTGAAACAGTAGACCATGCTGACATCCCTGCGGCTCTGCGGGAGATTTTTAATGCTATTCTTCATCGCCCGTTAGAATCTCTAATCAAATTTGACAGAGCTCATCGGGCCCTCCGATCTCGCAGTCCTTACGACTAACCTCCGAGGGATATCATCTGCAGAATACATGATTACCTGACGAAGGTGGCCAGCTTACGATCCGGGGACGCTATTATCTGGCAAATGCACACGGTGCTTATATTTCCAGATTTATCTCCCTCTACCTTGAACATGCAACGTCTCCTAAAGCCTTTGACGACTGCCCTGAGGTCGGCGAACATCCAATATCAATGGGCTTTCCCGTTCGCGTTGATTGCACGTACAAACACCAGCATCCGCCAAGCCTCGGATATACCTAAATTCTTAGAACAACTCTGGCAACCACAGATCACTATCCCGCACTCGGAACGATCAGACCTCATCGTGGTCACCTAAACAACAACTACGTGAATCCAGAAATTACCTGGACCCTCTTCCTCCTAAACGTTTTGGAGTTGAACCCCGCCACCAGAATATATATTGTTTTTTTTGTATGCGACCGTCCACCGTCTCATGGTTCTTTAGCACCGCTGCGGGACTCTGCATTCTCCTTCGGAATACTGGACTCCTCGGGACTACCCTCAGATGATGCAGCCTTCCGGACTGCTACGCCGGCCCGATCCTGCTACGGATGTCTGATCTCCTAGCCGAAGAGGTTATGTGCTTAAAGAGAGTGTGAAAACCAGTACCGGGGAGAAGGATACGTAAGAAAAAATATAATAATGAATTGGGACTTTCCTTTTACATGTGGAAGACACAGCTGCAGCCCCTAAACGAACACTCTCCGGGTGTTGAAGTATTTCAGTCAGGGTACAGACGTACAAAATCCTCTGACTTTCTGGTCTTGACACTTCCCTTTGGTGCCCTATCGTATAGACGTACACACTTCATTACTGCTCTCTTCGTTCCGGCTCCTTTTCGTGTCGGACGTATACACCGCGGTGATCCTCTGCCGTCCCATCTGTCTACATCGATCACGCCGGCATAATCTGTAGAGAAAGAAGTACACATTACAAATATAAACATTACTTTACTTACCTTGCATTCTGGTACCGCTGAGTGAAAGATCTGCCACAACCGAGAAAAAGTTTCCTTCACGGACGGCAAATTAATGGATCCCGGAAACAGACCCGTTTGACGTCAGACGCTGGGAAAGATGGCGCCGCACATTTAAAAGGACCTCTACACATGAAGAACACTCCTGATGAAGCCCAATACGGCGAAACACGTTGAGTGACGACTTTTTTTGGACTTTTTATGGACTTTTCATGTTATTTTACCAGTATTAATACTTCAGGATTTATACATTTTATATATCTTTTTTTATTTTATATTTTTATTGTATTAACATTCAGCAATAAATAGATCTTTTATCAGACCCATATTGTGGACAGTCACTGTATTGACATACTGTGTACTCATCAACATTTAAGCATCAGTCCCACTGAATTAAGGATCATACAGACTGGACCAGTTGGTGACCAGGAACCACAGGCTCATTCATATCCTCGAGTGTAAGTACACTTCCACGCTTTGCGTCTTCTATGCTTAAACACAGTAACACACTATTGGATCCTTTTTGTGTTTCTTCCTTTGGATACATATTCCCTGTGTGGACCCGCATGTGACCCCTGCTACGCATTGAACCACAAAGGAACACTGAGTGTAAATCTGCAACACGCAGGGCTATATGGATATATTTAATTATACATCTACACTATATATATATTTTTTCTTTTGCCTAACATAACTCTGGATTTTCATCGTATGGAACACGAGCGCCCCCTAGTGTACCACCTCCTAGCCGAAGAGACCTGCCTCTCGAACCTGCCCAACCGCTCGTGCTGAACTTCGCCATCCCCGCGGGATTGAGGGGTCTCACATCTATGACGTGGACTCATTTGACTCTCCGCTTCTCGCTTGCTACATGTCTCCTCGGACTTCCACCCTCCTGCGTATTCCCTGCACGGCGGTGAGCGGTTCATTTACTATCATCAGACAAAGATCTATTGCCTTGTTTTCTTTTTTTTGGTTCTTTTTATTTGCCTCCGATCACCTTTCTGAGATCCCTAAGCCGGCTGCTTTTATGTAGCTGTTTCCTATTGTATACTCTAACGCTCATGTGGGATCTGTCATGCTATCTGTTATTGATTGTTTTTGGGGCATGCAGTGTGTTTTCTATATTTTTTTTTTCTCTTTCTCTGACGTATGCGCTGACCTGTCCTCCCTGTTGTTCTACTACACGCAACACATACACACACCACCCGTACTGTATACTCCGCATACACCTTATATTGAGGGGTTCTGGGAGATCGTTGTCCATCTCTCACTACCGTATACTACACAGTTGAGCCTACCTTCACAAGAGCCGGCTTACCCTGACTAATAGGAACCAAGTCCCTTTCCTACAAACCCTCTTATCCCGCCTAGCGGACTACCAGGCAGGCCTTACCTACTTTGGGGGGAGACCTAAATATGGTCTTAGACCCCAGTAAAGACTGCTCTACTGGAAGATCCCACATCCCTTTCACACAGATCAAAAAGGTGAAACGCCGTTTACATGTTTCCCAACTAATTGACTCTTGGAGGGCTCTCCATCCCTCGGGTCGAGATTATACATTTTATTCGGCGCCTCATAATCATTTTGACGTTTTATTTATTTAACATTATCACCTGCCCCTATTACATTCCTTTACCATTGGTATCCAAATAATTGTCAGGAACCACTTTTTCGCTGCCTGAACCATGGCTTTTTCATACCTGTGGTATATAAATTTGCTACCACTAGTGGCCACCATCCGCCCTCTGGAACACTCAGAACTCAATTACTGGGATCAGGTGTGCCTTGTTACCTTGGTTGAGCCCTAGTCAATACATCCAGCTGGGGCTTGTTACCTGGATTACCCTGCCTTTATGAACCTGCCCTGTCCTTCAGTCAGGGCCTTTGTATTGAAGTCTGTGGAGCTTTTTGCTGTGGCTCTGCATTATTATTATTATTATTATATTATTTTATCTTTTTTTATATAGCGCCAACAATTACGCAGCGCTTAATACAATACATAAATTCAAGGGGGTGTGACAAGACGAGAAATTGACAGACTAAGACAACCGATACATTGGCGGAGAAGAGCCCTGCTCGCAAGCTTACAATCTTGGGGTGACAAACATAAGGCACAGAGTGGCGAAAGGTAGTGTGGGGGTATCAGTGACGGGTGAGAGGTAGTGTGGGAGGGTATAAGGCACAGAGAAAGGTTGAGAGGTAGTGTGGTGGTTGTCTCAATGACAAGGAAGTTCTAGCAGCTAAGGTGGAATGCTTCTCTGAAGAAGTGGGTTTTGGGATTTTACTTGAATGTTGATTGCAGAGATATGGGGCAGCTCGAGTAAAATCTTGTAGACGGGAAAAGGAAGAGGTGATAAGTGAGGAGGAGAGCCTTAGCCCATGGGAAGAACGTAGGGATCGAGTAGGAGAGTATTTGCTAATGAGGTCAGAAATGTATGGAGGAACAGTATTATGGATGGCCTTATATGTCAGTACCAGGATTTAAAATGTAATTCTAAAGGTAATTGGGAGCCAGTGGAGAGTTTCACAGAGGGGGGAAGCAGAAGAGGAGCGACGTGCAAGGAAGATGAGCCTAGCAGCGGCATTTAGGATAGACTGTAGAGGAGAGAGTCGAGACAGTGGAATGCCAACCAGAAGAGTGTTGCAGTAGTCAAGACAGGAAATGATAAGTGAATGAACCAGAGTTTTTGTGGATTCTTGGGTGAGGAATGGGCAGATGCGAGAGATGTTTTTTAGGTGCAAGTGGCAGAATCTGGCGAGGGGCTGAATGTGAGGGATGAAGGAAAGGTTGACCCCAAGGCATCAGGCCTGGTTAGTAGGTGAGATAGTCGTGTTGTTAATGATGATAGAGAATTCAGGAAGTGGAGTGGAGATGGAGGGAGGGAAGATAATGAGTTCAGTTTTAGAAAGATCAAGTTTCAGGTAGCGCTGTGACATCCATGAAGAAATAGCAGACAAGCAATTGGTTGTATAAATTGGTATGTAAGGTTTAAGACTAAGTATATATATAAAAACTATATAAATAAAACAAAAAACATACATATAAAAGTATACAGTACATATGGCTTCTAATGTATGTGTTTTATATAGTACAGAGGATGTATAGAATCTAATATGTTTTTCATACGATACATGGAAAGCATGATGGAAATTCACAACATCTTTTATACTAACTGGTTATTTTTATTGGAAGGCTGGTCACATCTTCATTTCCTGTGGCTCAGGCCTGGTATTTGAAATAGCCTGAAAGTATCTAAGCCATTCTTATTGATGCCATGTGACAGCTTATGTAATTTAGTTTAGCATATGCTTTATATACAGGCAAGACATTGAGTTATAAATGGCTTATGCTTGTTAAGTCTGCGAAGGTCAGTACTTAATACGCGTGCTTTTGCATTCTAGCAACAGATTCATTGTTCTCAGTATTATCTTTTCAGCGAACAATATCAAGTCATCCATATCCTCTCTCGGATTTTTGAATATATATATATATATATATATATTGCTCACAGCTAACTAGAAGATTCAAGTGAACATGGTTCTGTGTTTTCGAAGAATTACACCGGGATACGTTCGATTGTTGCAGGTAGGCATGTTTGAAAAATCTCATGCAATTCCTTTTTTGTAAAGAAGCCGCAATTATACGCTTAGTACCGTTTAAACTCAATACTGGAATAAGTGGGTTTGTTTAATCACTTAGGTCTAGTAATTTTTTTGCAGCCAAAAAAATGTAGTTTGGGTAATATCAAGGAGTCTAAAGTTCACAGCGAATGTGGGGGCAAATGCTGAACAAATACTTTTGAAATACCTAAAGTTCTAACTTCTCCTTTCAAAGTTAAAGTATCTTATTATTTGAATTTTGGTATATGTTTTTGTGTGTGATATATATAATTTATATATATATATAATATGTATATATATTATATATTACCTATGTGTGTGTGTTATATATGCAATCATTCTAGCAGCCCCTTGGTTTTTTTCCAGTTTCGCCAGAATGTATCACAGTGCATTTATAAAAGAACATTGGCTGTTTTTATACAACTTGGTCAGTGGAGTTTAATTACTTATGTAGCAAATAAAGAAAAGAGTCTGGCTGATCATTAACCTATGTGAAATGGGGTCTAGTAAAAAGATCTAGTTTACAAAATTCAATACTTTCACCAAAGGTAGTAAATTAAATTTATATTACAATCAATTTAGCTGCAGACATTTATAAAGATTAAAAGTTAAATTAAAGTTTCATAAATATTAAGGTATATTTCTATTGGAGCAGTGCAATATGTTTTATTAAGAATGGCAATGCTGGTGATACATCTGACCTGAGTGTCATCTATTTATAGGCTGTGTACAGGACATAATAGGTTTATTCTATATGAGGCGTTAAGCTGATCATAACTGCAGACTCTAGAGAAAGGTGTGGTCCGTATATATATATTAATTATATATATATATATATATATAGCTATTAAATAAATGTTTTATAATATTTCATATGAAGTATGAACTTATGATATGGTGTCAGGTGTTGGGAAGTTCTGTTTATTCAAATTCATTTTTTTTTCTTCCATTGTTGACCTCAGTCCAGATAGCTCCCTGTCTGACAAAGGAGTAAGCAATACTCTAGACGTTTGTTTGTTGAATCTACATAAAGCACTATTTATTGTAGTTTGTGGTGACATTTGGGGAACTGATAAAAGTTTTTCTCAGGTCAATTTGTTCTGTATAATGCTCATCAGAAATATCAGGTTCTTTACTTAAGTGTCCTCTTCATTCCCTGTAAACTTGACAATTGATGCCTGTTTTCAGTAGAACCTCTTTGTTGTACACTTTAATCTACTCCGCTCTACAAAACATCTTATGCAGCCCAGTATCTCGTCTACCATAACTATTTAACACATCATGTCTTGCCAAAAGTAGAATAATTAAATTTTTTGTGATTGTTCACTTTGTACATTGTTTGGATGGTACCCTTTGTTTAACATGAATAGAAAATAGCAAAGCTTTGATTGATCAGTTGTAAAGTGAAATAAGCGTGTTTGGCCACCCCCAACTCTGGCCACAGGTTAGCTTTTATCAGATGTTAATTTGTTTTTATTATTTTCTAGATACGGGCATCTGGTAAAATAATTATCAATGCAACGGATGTAATAATGGGACGTGCTGCCATTTTACTGGGTGTATTCGGAATCTGGATATCCAGCTACAGCTCACTCCGAATGGTTAAGAAAGAAAAATGACTTGCTGACCAAGGCTGTGGAATACATGACTCAAAGTATCCGTTCTTATGCAGAGGAGGAGCTTTAGTGAATACATAGACCTTATGGTTTATATGGTCCACAGGCGCTACCTGTGAATGACTTCAGTGGAATTCAATGCCTTAAGATTCTTTGAAGAAGACTCCCCAGAGAAGTTTATTTTCTCTTTCTGTTGGGAATATTTAATATTAAATATTTTGCAGGAATACAAATACGCCTTTCTCCCCTGGCCTTAGTTACAACGTGAACACAGTTTTTTCCTGTTTTTGTGAAATCACATATGGGATCTACTTCATTAGAATAATAGACCAAAAATGGCAAAACGTATCTGTGAAAGTACTTTACAATCAGTGTAGCTTCCATCTCCACGTGTTCCAAGGTTTACATACGGTCCGTGTCCATGCAACTGAAAAAAATAAATATATATAAATAAGATGCCAAAATAGCAGGGTACTGCAGTATGCAGTGATACCTATTATGATGTAATAAGCCCTGCCTCTCTCATCATTGGAGTTGATAATTGGATATGTCATTGGATATGTCACATCGTATGGGAGTGCCACCCTTCCCCCTGAAATTCCACTATATCACTCCCCAGCTTACATTTATTTTTTCCATTTTTTGGGGGGTAACGGGGAGAAACTTCTCCTCCCCTGGTCTTCCTTCGCTGATCGCCCTGCATTCCTGATTGAAATATGTCTGATCTACCAGCAAGGGAGCAATCAGAAGATTCCTGAAGGGTCTACAAAGACCATCCTGAGTCACTCCTGTCCTCCACTGAACTTCTGGTGGGTGTCAGCACGGACACTTACTGGAACTAAATTACATGATCAGCCATTCCTCGTATAATGGCGTTACACAGAATTGGTTGCCCTTAACTGTAAAAATAATTATTTAACATCCATCTTATACTTTCTAGTGGATCACAGTATTGTACAGTATTGAGTATAAGTATTTTTTGTTTTATATTTTATAAGTGTTGATTTGTGTAGATCACTTTGTTTTATTTTATTTTGTTACGTAAATATTATTGCCTAATTTGAAGGGACAGAACTACATAAATTGTTGAGGGCTTGATGATGTGAGGATCAATTTGACCAAAACCTTGTTTCCACATTTTAAACCCAATTCATTCTGCCTTATTTAATGGGAGTTAAAGTTATTCATATGAAAATTTTGTATACCTTAAATTTTTGTTCTAGGATTATCATAATCACAATCAGTACAGCTCTGTGTCTTTTATTCATAGCCAACATAATAAGATTTGAAGACTTAAAAGTAATGTATTTTGAAAGTAATATCCTATTCATTTTTCTCGTATTAATTTACTTTCAATCATACTTCTTCTTTTCAGATATGGAATATATTTTCCTGCATAATAAAAGAACTATGAAAATGACATTCATTCTGTCTGCAGTATTTTAAATTACTTTACTCCGCTGCATAATACAAATCAGCAGGCTTTGTTTGTGTATTATTTATTTTCCATTTTTTTTACCAATGTGAAAATGTTTCATAAACATTTACTTTATGCACTTCATTATCCTTATAAAACATTTCTTGAGAAATATATATTACAATAATATTTTTTTAAAGACCAAACATCTTTTGCAGTTTTCATGCATTCCCAATGTATTCTGCCAAAGTGGCTTGGCAAATGACTTTCTACCAGCAAACCATCTACAAGCTTATTCTGTATTTTTACACAATATAGTATCAATGTTTAGAGTGCCACCTTTTCATATACCTGTTAACTAAGCTTGTTCAGCTGGTCACTTGTAAGCCAGTGGGAAAATACCTTACTCTGCAAACTAGTTCAGGTCCCAAAATAACATAACTCCAGACACGTGCTCATGCAATTAAATGCAGTATACTATGTCAACAGATATAAAAAGAATTTACTTAGCTTCATTAGCGGCGGACAGGCCACGATCGGGAGTGCAGAATGGCTGGACATGAAAATAACTGTGGAACAGATCTTGTTAGAGTGTGTAAACACCATGGATGTGACACTGATCTCGTGCCAAGAAACAAGTAAAGCAAGGAAACAGATAAACAAGAAACCAAGGAGAAAGAACAGCTGCAAGAGCACTAAGTAGCGGTAGAAAAACCAACACCCATCACAGCAATATGAACTTTTGATGGCAGATGAGAACAATTGAGCCCATCTGTTTTGCTCATTTTTCTTTATGTAAAAGCTTAAACCTTGATCATTCCTTGGTCTTAACATTTATGTTTAATTTCCCTCAGTTATTTTTCACTAGCTTCTACCACCTCTGCTGGTGTATATAGAGATAAGTCATTGAGCTGATCAACATGGATATCAACCTGGTTCTAAGGAATACTCATAGAACGTATACCTAAACAGATTAATATGTATAAGGAGGCTACAGCACTCAGTGGTGGTGATCAAATACAAAATAAAATATAAGGAAATAACTAGAAATCCAAGTACAGAGTCCTAATACTACCCCAACGGGAAAATTCCATGATATGCAAAATAACTTGGATACTAAATGTGAAAATATAATTCCGAAAGTCAGTCCTCAATGGTTAAAACATATTAGATGCTGATATTGTTTAAATCCGTAACATAATAGTTCAGATGGCTTGAAGATTTAATGAAGACGCATATAGTATGCACAAAAGCTGCATATGAAGTAGTGGAACCCAAAATATTAGCATGCGTGCATTTTTGAGTATTTAACCAGAACCCTATAAATGAGCATCCCAAAACCAGCTACAATGACCTCAACTTTTGGAGCATGAATCCTGTAGATTTTTGCCCAAGAACATGCTGTCAGAATTGTAAATAGCAGAGCTGCAAATATAAACTATTTCTATGAGAAAACACATTTACACAAAAATAATTTACATTTTTGTTCCAGTCATATAACTATTTTTTCCGTTAATTATAAGCACAAGTGATGCAATTAATTTGCATATAAAAGAACTTCCAAAAAAAAGGCTTCACTGACGCCATATTTTGATGAGTGGAATGCTTTAACAACAAAGGAACCATTTCACAGAGACTTTTAACTTGAATAAACATTTCCGAGAAATTATGTTTATGAGAATTGTATTAAATATACAGACGTATCTGAAAACTCTGCTTTTGGTTTTCACTTAAGTTTTCTTTTCAGAACCTGCCATTTTTTACAGCAGTAAAAAATGGGCCAACTTGATGGGCTGAATGATTCTTCCCTTGTGTCAGATTCTGTGCTATGACTGATTTATATAACACCATCATATAGTTCAAATTGACTGCTTATAATCATTTTAATCCTCACTCTTACACTTAACTACAGCTAAACTGTGTGGGGTCTTTCACTCACCAATCAGATCATAAACAAGAAGATATAGAAATAATTATTTTGCCCCTTGACATATTTGTGCCCCTCTATGTATAAGCTACATATAAAGCTTTCTGGGTTTTAAACATGAGAACATTTTAAATTGGAATACTCCATGGCACATATAGCTCCAGAACAGAATGGCATTATTTATCAAATAAAAATAAACTGTTTGTGATCTACATGGCTCATTTATTTGTTTGTCATCTCCACGCATTGCACTACCTTTTGTTCCTATGTGCATATAATTCTACTACTTTTGATCAAGAGAATGTAATTCAAACATTTTCTATTTTGGTAATTCCCTCAAAAGCCCACAGCAGTGAAGCCGGATCACAGATGATTCAGCTGTTTTGATGGGGTCTTTGGTGTTGCCTCCAGAACATGAATATTTGGAATAAGGCGGCTCCATTGTGGCTCCTCTGAGAACTTTGTTTTCACTACTATTTCTTCCCTAGAAATGGAACCACATGCGCCTCTGTCTTTAATAGGAAAAATAAAAAAAAATCAAATGTACCAAAAATTATCATGACTGCACTTTTAACAGAATCTAAGAAAAAATACATTTATACACCAGCAGATCTGGAGAACGTGCTATTAACAGTAAAATGAATGCCAGCCACACTTCTATAATCTTTGCTTTGCTTACATTTTCACCATATCTTATGTAAGCTGCTGGAAATACTTTTTCCAATTATTGAAACGATAAAAGGCCAAATAAATATTGTGGTTTGTACACCAAATGTAGATATTATAACAGACAGAGAAGTTTTTGTTTTTTAATTACTCATATAAAAGAATTCCTCTTAATTATATTGTACTTTTCAAATATAATTTGCATCTAGGAGAATTCTCAGACATTTTTAATTAAGATTTGACTTTTTGGAATCATAAGCACAACTAAGTTATTTACACGGTGGTGTTTTGATGCAAGAACTTCCAATTACACTTTGTTTCCATGACGCTTTGTGGCGTCTGTACAGAAGGAAATAAATATTTTTGTGAGCACAGAGAACGTCTCACATGTTTAATAATTATTGAACATAATTAATGTTTTGACAATTTTGTTTCTGCTACATAAATTATGCAATAACAAATATTCAAAAATACAATATTAACTAACAGAATTATTATTATTTATTGTTTTATATAGCGCCATCAAATTCCATAGAGCTGTACAATGGGTAGACGGGACATAACAAGTAGTATGTAACATAAATTGACAACAGGTGAGGAGGGCCCTGCTCAAATGAGTTTACAATCTAGAGGGATTTTGGGTGTATTACACAATAGGTAAACGTGCCGTTGTAAGGGATGGACCAGCCACACTAGTGTAAGTATTGCATTAGAGGAACTAGGAGAGGTAAGCTAAGGGAATATGGGGGGTGTTAATGTGCAATATTATAAGCGGAGAGACCGGTTAGGAGTGTATTTAGAGATGAGTGAGGAGATGTAGGGAGGGGAACCGCTGTGAAGGGCTTTGAAAGTAAGAGTGAGGATTTTGAAATGAATCCTGAAGCGTACAGGCAGCCAGTGAAGAGACTGACAGAGGGGAGAAACATTAGTAAAGCGATGGTAGAGGAAGATCTGACATATAGTAAGCATATGGCTCCCGAATCTAAGACAAGGCCAAGGACTGATTAATGTTTGAGCCTTTACAATAGATAAAACAGTCAGACTAGATGAACTAAATAGGTCTTAGCTGCTGTCAAATTATTTTTTATGTGTCTCTACAAAAATAAAAAAGAACAATTCCGTCTTCACTTTGCCACCCGAAAGGCATATTTTTCCATAATGCTGGGTACTGAATCAAACTATTTACGAGAAATGAAGCAAATGTTATAAAACATAATGGTATAATTAATATTCAAATGACAATTAACAATTTCAGTTCCTCTACGGCGTATCATATCATTCAGTGAAGGCTCTGTGTGTACACTTTACAGTCCCTCCCAACTCTTGATCCCCTTTCCTCCTCTTGGTATCTCCTCTGCAGCTGCACAAACACGCACCCACCCCCTCTCTCACCCCTTCCCTCTCTAGTGTGTTCTAAGAGGTCCTAGAGGGATCAGAGGAGACCAGACAGCATCTGGAGTAGGTGAGTGGGTAGGGAGGCTGGGGTAAGAAGCAGATACAAGAGGGCAAAGGCACAAACATGGCAAGGAGGACAGAGAAAGCTCTGGGTACAGAGAGTACCGGGGGATTATGGGCAGAGGGCACAGAGAGAACTGGGGGAGAGAGCGCTGGGGACACAGGACTGGGGGGAAAAATTAACATATCAAGTGAGAGAGCTGGTTGTACATAGAGAAAAGACAGGAATATAAGAATAAGTATAAGAATACTATCACATGAAAACCACATGAATAAGTGTAATAAAATACATAAATATCAAAATATACACAAATGCTTCTGAACACACCTGAAACCAAATTTCAGTATGGGGAGCAAATAACTCAAGGCCTTCTTGAGAGGCTGTTATAAATCACAGGTAAATAATTGCGTTATACATAGCTTGGAAAAAGCTATAGTGGATGTATTAATGCAGAAGGTTGAAGTTGTGTACTGTCTGCACACTAAGTTGTATTGATACAGCTTCAATAGAGGGAGAAACCGCAAGATGAGAAAAGAGAGTGTTGAGGGGCACCATAACTGGGGACGTCAGGCAGCCCACATGTTGTATGGTGGCAGTCAATCAAACTTTGAACATTAGCACAATTGGTGGTCGCCTGTTAGCAACACCTTTGAGTCATATAAATCCATCCCTCCTCAGTTCAGGGACATGTTAATTAGTCAAGCTTGGGACAGCATTCCCTCTCTCCCATCCTCTTTTGTTTTATTTTTGTTTCAGTTGTTAGTTGTTTTGCTTATGTCCTTGTGAATAAGGTGTTGAGGAGGGATACGACTTTATGCCTGCGTCACTCGGTTTGTTGTAATTAACGTTTTAATAAGTGGTTAAGTAAACGATGATGATTGTTTACAAACACTACTGTTGGCCAACAAGGGGTTGGCTCAAAATATGGTCACGGGTTGTCATGTTTAGAGCGCGTGTTTATCACGTACTATGAATTTTAACTAAAGAACTGATGTTAATGTTCCGGTGTGGAAGGCGAAGCTGACTGCTCCATGGCCAAAAATATCCAAAGTTGACTTATAATAAAGATTATTTTAATAAGAAATATTTTCTTCCATGTATATTTATTTGTGTGTGGGGGGGGCGCCAGCATTGACGGTACCTCAGTCAAGCTTATTTTTATAATTTAACAAAATGCAGAAGAAAAATCTAAATCAAATCAATATTTGGTGTGACCACCTTTTGCCTTTAATACAGGATCAATTCTTCTAGGTACACATGCACAATATCAGGGATTGTGTAGGCGTATAGTTTATTTTTCTGTTTATTTTAGACCGGTTACCTACTACAAATATTTAGCAACACAGGTTTTGATAGAGTTGGAAGTGAAAAAATACACTTTTTCCCATTTTTGGCTTTATCTTGCAAACCTAATGAGACATACACATATAAATTATATATTTGGAATCTGCTGGGTGTGCTGAAAAAACAGTATATGGTTTGTGTAGTTTATTCCCAAGAAATTTACTTCTACTTAAATGTGAGATGCACCAAAATGCCGAAAACCAGCTTAGCACCCAGGTGGGAAATGGCTTAGCAGCCAAGGGGGTTAAACAGGTGTTTGATCAGTGAGTTTAATACGTAGGTTGAAACACAATCATTAACTGAAACAGAAACAACTATTTAGGAGGAATTAAACTGGGTGAGGCGTAACTAACAAGGTGAGGTTACTTAAGACAGCATAATGTCAAGACTCATACTCCATGGCAAGACTGAGCACAGCTATCAGCAAGGTCTCTCCCAGGCAGAAATCTCAAGGCAGACATAGGTTTCCAGAGGTTCTGTCCACGTTCTTTTGAAGAAGCACAAAGAGGCACAAAGAGGCAGACAATGTTGAGGACAGTAGATGCAGTGGTCGACCAAGGAAATGAAGTGCAGCAGATGAAAGACACCCTGCTTACTTCCTTTCGCATCAGCTCAGCATTGGAAGAAAAAAAGAGGTACACCCATCTACTGTCCAGAGAACACAAGAACAATGGCCGCAGGTGCTTTGGACTGATGAGTTAACATTTGAAATATTTGGCTCTAGCACAGGACAATTTGTTGGCGGAAGAGCTGGAGAGCAATACTAAAAAGTACAAGCAGATGCTTATCCATCATGCAATACCACCAGGGAGCCATCTGATTGGCCCCATATTTATTCTGCAGCATGAAAATGACTCCAAACATACAGTCAAAGTCATTAAGAACTATTTGCAGCTTAAAGAAGAACACAGAGTCCTGGAAATCATTGTAGGGACACAGAGCCCTGAGCTCAACATCATTGAGTCTGCCTGGAATGAAAGACAAAGTAAGGCTGCCTAAGTGCACATAAGAACTGAGGTCAGTTCTCCAAGATGTTTGGAACAACCTACCGGCCTAGTTACTTAAAAAAATTGCTAGCAAGGCAAAGGGTGGTAACGCCCAATATTGGTGTGATTTAGATTTTTCTTATGTTCACTCACTTTGTATTTTGATAAATGCTAAAAATAAACTATTAGCATCTGTATTTTTTAACGCATTCTTTTTTTTTTTTTTTTTCTTTTTAATATTCTATAAACAATGCAGGGAGTGTTGCAATAATGTATGGCTGGCTATAATGAACAGGGTACAGGGGTAGACACCAACATTGCTCATGGCGGACATTTCCTGGGGTCCGTGTTAGACAATTTAATGATGTTCTATCGAACTTACATAAAACCTTGCCACAGACACTTGTGTCCTTGTACGGACACTTTGCCTATGCATGGTTGTGTGGGTGCTTAACATTATGTATTGGACATATCTTCCTGGTGCTTCACCTATGTGTAGAGCAAACCAAGGCTAATTGCTAGGTAGGTGTACCTGCACACTTATCTGGCATCACCTTGTTTAAGTCATTCCCCCACCATCCTTGAATTCTGAACATGAAATGTGATTACCCTAATTGAAATGGGGTGCCAATGTACCAATGACCCAAGTGGTCTAGTTTTCAATGCCAGAAAACAATAATCATGCAAACTGAAAAATGACAGCTCACATTTTTTAGATCATCAAGGAAAGTAGACACGTAGGTTTTATAGTGAAACCAAATGTTAAGTATGAGTAAGAAAACTGAATATAAACACCAATATATTATATACATATATTACAGATAACGAAATACAGAGAGTAAAAAGAGTGAACAAAGGCTGTGTAAGAACCCATGCTGCTAGGTATACCAAGTCATAATTTTATAGCACCTGTTGTAGTGCTTTATATCAGATGTACAAGTTATGTAAATGGGTATTAATTGGTTGCCAAGTGGGCTTCTGGGTTTGGTAAAATGCTCAGAGCAGTTTAATTTATTATCCCTCTAAAAGTTATCATATGTCTTGTGACTTATTCTAGTCAAATTAACAACCGAGCTATAACTTATTCCTTCATGAAGGAGAAAGCCCAGACAGCCTTACAATCTACAGCCCCAATGTGAACAAATGAAGCCCCATTTCATACCAGTAAAGTGTGTAACGAGAACAGAGAAGGTATGTTTTCAGAATGTTCTTTGTAAGACTAAACCTGTATTGTTGTGGTTACCTTTGATTTACATGACCTATAATACAGTAGTAGAACAGAAAATGCCCCTAATCATGGCTAACCCCTCAGCTACATGTGTTGGGGTCCCTGCTCTTCACAAAGTCATTCCCCTAGAATATGCAGAGCTCCAGGAAACCTACCTTGGGAAGCTCCCCATTGTGGTGATATGATAACAAATATTCACTTCTGCATCAAGAAGCCATGGGACGGGGGCATAGATTACACTCATGTTTAAGCAGCTACAGGCTTTCCATTATGCAGCAATGCCCTTTCATAATGAGAATTGATAGAACCAGACAGATAGCCTAAAACAAGGTCTGCGGAAGATCCTGTAATGGCAGGGAAAAGTGCCTAGCCTCATCATTTAATTACCATCTTTTGTATACCAACATTATAATAACTTGTACTGTCTAGTCCTCAATCACAACTTTATTTATTTTTTCATTATTTACTCTTTATTTCTTTTATCAAATAAATAAATACAATAAAACCAAATAGACAGTATTCACAAATTTATATCCTCCCTCCCAACCCGCCCTGTGTCTGCAAGGAAAGAAGAAAAATAAATAAATAAATAAACAATACCAATTCACTCAACTTAAAA
>VKOC01046977.1:0-51023 GCA_009364415.1 Spea multiplicata
ACTGCTGAGCGCCGGCGTCTGACGTCATGACGTGAAGCGCCGGCACCCGAGACAAACGCCTCACGCTTCCAACACAGGAGTTGAAGCGCTGAGGCAGGCGGCGGCGGCGGCTGCCGCCATCAAAGGAGTCCTGGATTTCTGTCAGGGGGGCCCGAGAGTTGCCGAGTGGTCGTCTTCAGCAACCGCTCGGCACCCCTTGGGCCCCCCTGACTGGCAGAAATCCAGGACTCCTCTGCTGGCGGACGCCGCCGCCTGCCTCAGTTGCGACCCCTGCGACCCCGGATTTATCGGCGTATAACACGCAGGTAGGGTTTCAGCTTCAGATTTTAGTTAAAAAAGTGCGTGTTATACGCCGATAAATACGGTATTTTCAAATGTTTTCTTCTCTGAATCCTCAAAAAAATTAGTTAAATCAACAGAAATTATTCTTTTACGGCCATTTGCCAGTATAGCGGAAAATCGCTCAAAAAAGTTTAATCAGATGCATTTTCCAGTCGGCTTTAAAGTCTCTCATTTTGAGCTGATTTCATCTTTTTAATACAGAGATTAGGTTATAGTGAGAGGTTTTGATACAATCAAGTGAATCATTATTGCATCTAAATTAACATTATATGTCATTATTTTCACATGCCACATCTGCATTAAATAAGCTGTAAATTGTTTCACTAAATATTTTATTGTTGCTAGAACAAACAGATATTTTAATTAAAGGGGTGTTTGGTTTGATTTTCACTACAAGCTGAGTGAGGACACTAAATTATTAGTCTTGGCAGGAACAGCAAGAACATCTAGTTCTGGTGTTTGTAGGGCAGCAGCTTGAGTTCTTTGCTGAAGAGTCAGATGGGAGATGGGAAGAGTCTTTTTAATCAAAAGCAAATCGAGACTTGAAACATTAGGGAACACAAGACTCAGCAAGAAAACCAGCCTGGAACAGGACCCTGTGGACTAAAATGTTTAAAGATACATTTAAAACACAGATTGGTTTTATTGCTTGTTGCATTTCAAATACATATTTACAAATACCCCAGCCCAAGACAACTTGTCAGATGTTATTAATTGCAGGGTGGATCCAGAGCCTGACCTGACGAGGAGCACTCACAATAACACACACTTAGATCACACATCTAGACACTCGCACTAACGCACACACAAATACTCACACCAACGCAACTAGACACTAATAAGACTAACACACACATCCAGAGACTCAGCACTAATGTACATATAAACACTTGACACTAACACACACTAACATACCCAAAGACATATATTTACACACTAACATACCCAGTCACACACTAAAATACCCAAACAAAGACACATGTTTTCACACTAAAATACTCACATACACTAACATTATTATTATTATTATTTATTGTTTTATATAGTGCCCTCAGATTCGGCAGCATTGTACAAAAGAGTAGACAGGACATAACAAGAATTACCGTATTTGCTCGATTATAAGACAAGGTTTTTCCCAGAGCAAATGCTCTGAAAAATACCCCTCATCTTATAATCGGGGTCGTCTTATAATCAGACCTCAGATCTGACTATGAGACTAAGATCCAGATCCCCCACAGTGATGGATCCTCCTGTGTTATGCCTCCCCAACTTACCGGTGCTTCGGAGTCCCCGGTGCTTAGTCTCTACGCGATTCGCTACTACCGCTGCAGCGGAAGTTGTCTACGTGAATCGCATAGAGCTCTACACGCTGCCCGGACTAAGCACTGGGGACTCAGAAACACTGGAAAGTTTGGAGGAGGGAGGGGGAGAGAGTGTTAAATGGGGGGCATAAGGCATTTCTGGAGGCAGAGTGCTCTTGAAATGCCTTTTAACCCCCTTAATGCCACTCTGCCTCCAGAAATGCCTTTTAACCCTCTATACGTCACTCTGCCTCCTGAAATGCCTTATACTTTCCTATATGCCAGTCTGCCCCATAATATGCCTTTTAACCCATTTCCCTGTACATTTTAAGGATAAATGAAAATTGCACTTTTTAATTTTTTTTTTGCTCACATTTTCTTTGTTACAAATGATACTATACATATATATATATATATATATATATGTATATACAATGTACATATACACAATAAGGTAAATTAAGTCTGACTGCCCAAGCTATTTCCAAAATTGTAGCAATTTGTTAAATGTTTCATTTTTTACATACGTTTATAAACTTTAACATTTGTTTATAAAGTAAATGTCTATCTATCGTTGAATATAAACATTTGACTAGACTATAAAATATCTCTTCAAAGACATACAATGCGGGAAAGCAGTTAGTATGTCGCTTTCATTAAAACGTTGGGCTTTCCAGTGGTACATTTCCTCCCTTGTCATATTCTATGGGAAGCTTTTCAGTAATCATAAAATATTTTTGTACAGAATAAGCTGATTTCTCTTAAGCGCCCAGAAGAATGTTCTTTGTCAAATTATATTCTCCTTGAAAGCCTTTCAGCTGACTTAAAAATCCATTTTGCACAAAACAATGACCATACATCAACTTGAAGAGATTGCACAGTTGTTACTTAGCCTGGTGAATGGCAGAAAAATGTCAGCTGAAATGAAAGGCACACAACCTGAAGTTTATCAGGAAATGTACTGATGATTCATGTAACATCATAAATAAGTAATACGGGCTTCATGTCAGATAAGTTTAACTGTAGATGTCCTTTTACTATTGTTAGGTTATTCCAAAGTAGCAGTAATAAGAGTTCTACTTGGCGATAGTGACAGGTATCTAAACATGACATGAATGAAATCAAACTGATGTTTCAAGGTCACAAAATAATACAGAGCTTTTGTAATATACTAAGGTATTTGTAACAAAATACTGCAGCCTATAAAGTTGTAGTAACACCACCGAGTTTTAATTACGATAAAGAATGCAGGAAAAACCCAAGCGCACAGAAATGTATGAAAGTGTGACTCAAGACACTACTTTAATAGCATGAATAAACAGATCAAATGTAACACGCACATTTTGGGCCGCATAGGTCAGTTTATCTATGGGCAAAGCACCCACTAGACATTTACAAAGGAGTCTACATGTCGCAAAACAACTGTTTTACATTTGGACTGCCTATTCATGCTATTAAATATTCCTGTGCACTTGGGTTTCCCTGAATTCTTGTGATCTGCACCTTCCAGAACAAGTGGTGGCATTTGCCTATAGCAGCATGGAGCAGCATATCGGTGAGCTATTGGTATTGTAAGTAATACCCCAACCCTCTGCTATTATTAGAATTTTACTTACTGATGTGACCGGTCTTCTGACTTTTGGTTGAACATGTAGCTGCTTTACTGTAATGACAAAGAGGTAAGGGACAAACCTAACCTGGAGTCCAAATAAAGACAGGGTCGCTGCTGAGACAACAGTACTGAGCTTCAGTGCAACCAAAGACCACAGAAAACTGGTCTACCCAAAAAAGGTAGCAATCTAATATATGGTTCTCAAGAATTCTCAAAGAACTGAAGATCCTAACCAATTATCTTTCCATGTTCTAATTATTTATTAATAGAGCAGTTTCTAAACATGGTCTAAACTGAGATAACAGTACTGAAATATAGTGTACCCAAAGATCATAAAAAAACTACCCAAAGTGGTCAGAAGGTAACGCCCTAACAGATAGTTCTTAAAAGACAAAAACATTTATAAATAACCTAGGAAACAAAAATACATACTTCTATAAAACCTTGGATTGCTAGTACATGTTTTGTTTATTTCCTCATAGCTTAGAGCTCCTGAAAACAAACTTGACTGCCCATCTTCACATTCTAAGGCTATTTAATAGCAATACTTTGTACTTTCAAAGAGCGCAGTCTTCCAAAGCTTGTATGCCAGAGTAAAGAATCAGATCAACCCAAGTTTCACAACATATTATGCACAAATCAATACCACTCTTGATGTAATAATTCCCGTTCCATTGACATACATTCACTACCTTTCCTGCCAACTCAAACTTTAAAGAATAAACCTTCAGAAAAGATTTTGCTTTGCTGAAACTAGAAAAGTAACTTAATCAAAAATGTAACATCCTAATATTACTTAAAGAAAATGCAATATCAAAGTCAGTTGTTAGAATTATGCTTACTATGTGTTTTTACTGTTTAAATAATATACTGCATTTTAGTACATATGTGAATGTATTTAATTCTGCATCTACAGCTGCTGCTCAATACTGCACAGCTACTGTGCATATATGATTGTATCGCTGTGATAATATTGTTTCTTATTTTCAAAGAATCGGGGTTTCACAAAACTTAACAAAATATAAATGAAGCATACTGAAGCAAAAGGAAAGAGAAATTTGATGACCAAAGTTTCAAAAACATCATGCGCGGTGCAAAAATGTGTCCCTTGATACGTTCCTGACAGGTGACTGCTGTCATTACTGCAGTTTATGGTACATGGTATAAAAGGGTATATGTTCCTCGTCATCTATTGCTTAATGGAAATTGTCCATGATCAGTATATAGTAAATATTTCTCTTTTGTGGCAGTTTGTAGGAAATGCAACTGGCTGCAAGCCCTACTCACTAGATCAATTAATACATTTTGTGTAATTAACTAAACACAAGGACAGCTCCTTAGTGATATTTATGTGGGCTTTCATGTATTTTTGTTACATCTTGTAAAACAAAAATTGTTTTGTACCGACATTCTGTTAGAGATTGTAGTATATGTTCCAACACAAAATAAATTGTAATAATACAATTCTGTTTTCTTAAACCTTAGCTATGTTTATCCTATCAGTACAGTACATTGACATCCTCTTATTTATACTTTTACTGGAACTACAGCATGCAGTTTGTTGTAGGCGACTACGTTCTTATTGTTTCTCATTTTGGCTCTTAGCTACTCCCACTTAAGCAAGCAGATTTAATATCCAGCAACAAACATAACGGGAATGGGAGTGCCATGAATTATCACCAACACGATATAAGCAGAAGTGAGGATTCCTACATACATTTTCAACAGTGCGCAATTTGAGCAGCAGCCACCATTACAGAAACAACCCTCCTTCATAAATTATGGGTTGCAGTAGAAAGCAAATTCCATACCCCTAGATTACTTACGAAAATGCCATTCTTTCGTTCAGCCATTTAGGGTATCCACTGTACTCCCACCTTTGTGATGTCTTTACTAGAAAGGTACATTGACTCCCCCAAGCAAGGTACTCTCTTCCGGTACGGATCTCTGAGTACGCTTTTGGCCCT
Organism: Spea multiplicata; assembly: GCA_009364415.1. Classification (NCBI taxonomy): domain Eukaryota; kingdom Metazoa; phylum Chordata; class Amphibia; order Anura; family Pelobatidae; genus Spea; species Spea multiplicata. The sequence continues at coordinate 5,223 of VKOC01046977.1, forward strand.
ATATAAAGAAAACTTAAAATAATGCAGTATATATATATATATTAAATGCATATATAAATAAACATCTAACATTATCCATATTAACAAGCTGATTTTTAGTAATTAACTTAACTTAAGATGCAAAACCTCTATATACATAAAATTACCCTGTTGTGTTCTAACAAGCCTTTCCGCGCCTAAGCAGGTTCTTGAGATATATTGTGAAGGCAAAATCTTTATTATAAAGAATGAAAATGTGTCCCAGTTCTGCCATCTCCCATATCATTCTATCTGTTTATGATTTATGTTCACAACACAGATTTTCCAGACCAGCCATCCAAACCTTGCATTCTTCGTCTCATAAATTCATATGTATGCTGAAGTCTTATAAAGTTGTTTTTAAAGCCCGAAGGAATTACTCACAAGCAGATCGGTGCTTCAACACAGCTGCAGATGTAACACCTTGCTATTTAGAATACTTACAATGCCTCTGAGACCAGTGCTAAGCCTTATAAATTATAAAAACACATTTCGGCATTGCACTTTAACGTAAATTAGATGTAAATATACAAGATAACTTGCAAATTATAGTAGTGTGAAAAAAATAGAGGTCTTTTGAAAAATACACAGATTTTTTACCATGTTAGCTGTGGAAATAGAAAAATAGCAAATTTGGTAAAGATTATATAGCTTTTTTGGACTAACTGCAGTGTAATAGATTGCACATCTTTCAGACTACAAGGGCTCTTCTTCTGGCATACATAACTGACCGGTAGCCAATGCATTTGCTCTTTTTGAAAAATAATCATCTTCAAGTGCTTTTTTTCCCAATAGTGCTCCATTTAACTAACGAAAAAAAGATTTTACTTCTGAACAGAAAATAAAACACATTTTGGCTGTGATTCACAGACACCAGGAACGGACTTAATTTCCTACATTTTCTTTCATTAGAATCATTAGACAAAAGAAAAGTGGAACACTGCTGCTAAAAGCCAGAGATGAACTAAGCAGAACTTTATCGTCTGTTGCTAAGAAATACCTAGTGAACTCTTCAATGACCTAAATTTATTATACAGCAGTACTCAGTTCTGCTGTTCCAAATGCTCTGTAGCAATTACCGCACATTAGGCAGAGGAGTGAATCTCAAGGGGAAAAGTCTAGTCTTTTAATAAAGCTGCAGAGAAGTCAGAGTGAATAGAAATTACTTTGTATATATATATATAGATATATAGATAGATAGATAGATAGATAGATAGATAGATAGACACTATATAGTTACTTTATTAATATTGATTTCATTAGATGTACTGTTGGAACTCGGCCTTTCCTTGGTGTTCTAAGCAGGTTTTTTTTGCACTGTATATTTTCTTTCTTTGATCTTCGATAATATGATAAGCTATGTTAATGCAGAATCATTAGCATTTTCCCACAACTTCATATATAAAATAATTCTTAATAAGTACTGCACATCTTAACTTTATGTCTATTTCATCACTGTTGGCTTGTTACTATCTGTTCTTGTAACAATGCTCCTGTTTCGTTTTCAGGAACATAGAAAGGCCTCTGTTGTCATGTCTTTGAGGATGTTTGTACAAACCAGCATAAGTCTGAATGTGGGAACATAAGCACAATTCTTTTTGTTTCACCTTTCTGCATTCACAGTGGAAGCTCTAAGGTGGGGATGGATAAATCATCTTTGCTATGTGTTTCAAAAGTCGGCTGGGGAAGATTTGCTTTGAGGAATTTACTGACATCTGTTATGTTTGTTTTAAAATCAGGACAATATAAAGTGGAAAACAAAAATATGTTCAAAATGAATTCTTTTGAATATTTCACTCGGTTGGCCGAATTCCCCATGGTTCCACTGGTGTCACTTGAACTTAAATGAAAACTCTGACGCAATGTAATAGATTAGGCAATGTCACTTACAATTTTACACTGTTAAAAAAGCAGACTTGCTAAATTAAAATGTATTATGGCCCAAAAGTTGTTTATTACATGGATAATAAAAACCCCAGAGCAATATGTGCTATTTATTTATGCTGTGACATACATATTCTAGACAGAAGGTAGTATTGTTTTGTTGACCACTGACAACCATGTTTAGATATCACTATGCAACCTAAGTTTTACTTCCACAAACTCAAACATTGTGTTGCAACTTTGCAGTACAACTGCCAGCACTAGCATTGTTACATCTTTTCTAGACTGTAGACTGATTTTTTTTTTGTTAACTTGTAGTTAAAATTCTTCTCAGGACAATAACTGATTTGATAATATTTTAGAAATGATTCAAGCTTACATTAAGTCAAAATATTTACTACCAGTAGTAAGGGATAATTATAAAACACTACATAATAAAATATTCTCTAAGGACCACTTTAACTTTAGATATATCTGTGAGGTAGAGTCCCATGAGTACTTTATCCGATTTACCTGTATTAGCCTTATTTAAATCGGGACACTGAGATGGAGGAGTCAAGTGCCAGAGATATATTGATATTGATCCATTGCACAATTATTCATTTGGAGCTCTCCTGGAACAACTATGTTGTATGTCCAGCCATTCTGTGCTCTCAGCTGTGTGTGTTGGCTGATGCTGGCTTAGGCTTCCCCCACGCTTGCGTAAATAACCAAAGCTAAGTACACTATTTTGATATCATTTGATGGTTATGTTATTTTGGGATTTGAACTAGTTTGTTGAGGTGAGATATTTTCCTCTTGTCTTACAAATATATTACAAAATCCTATTTTACTTTCCATCATTTCCCTTTACCTTAATATGTCAATATTCATTGGATATAAGAACGTATTGACCCAATTACTAAAATATTGCTGGTATTATTCAGGACACAGGAACATATTTTTCCATATTACCTAAACATGTCTGATGACAGTATTTTTAATCCAGGCCATCAAGGCCACAGATTTGATACCAACCCCAGCCTGTTGTTGCTTTACCATACCACTATTAACACATATAAACAACAAAAGCAACCATCATTAAGCCTCCAAAACAATAAGTTTGTCATCTAATAGGGTTTATAGGATGGAATTCTTAACTGACGAACTTGAGGCAACTAATTCCTTAGCATCAGATACCTAGAAAAAAACAGTTCCACAGAATGTATGTGGTTCTAGTGTCATTTGGGTCCCATCTCTGAAAATGATCTTATACATTAGACGTAAAGTGTACAGCCTTTACCATACTTTAGCACACGAGGAGCCCCATTTCCCATTTAGCAATGAACCTCTACCATGATTCACTGTTGCCTGAAAACACTCATTCTTATACCGATCTCCAGCCCTTCAACAAAGTGCCTTATGCTACAGCCAAATATTTAAAATTTTGACTCATCAGTTCAGAACACTTGCAGCCATTTTTCTGAACTTTATGTGTTTCCATTAATAGTTGAGTTGCTTGGCCTAGAAGTATGGCTTTCTTTTGCCACAAGTCTTTCATGAAGACCACTTCTGAGCAGACTTCTCCAGATAATAGATGGGTGTACCAGGGTACACCATTTTCCTTGGCTGAACACTGCATCTGTGGTCCTCTTTGCCATCTCAACTTCCTTTTCTCAAAATTTGCATAAAGTTACCTATCTCTCTCTTAATGTTAACTTGCTGGCTGTTGGCCACTATTGTTTGATTCAGGCAACTATTGTCGAGGTCAGGGCTAGTTATTAGATGATGCTAGTGGTGCCGCATTTAGATACCAAAATATAGGTTATTTTCACAAATGAATATTATCCTAAAGCATCGTAATAACAGCATATATCAAACAGATGATATAATTCTGATTTGTGAAGGACTGGTGCTCAAAATCCCTTCCATATAAATGGTAGGTTGTGTATAGTTTTCTCACTCAAAACTGAATTAATGAAGCTGTTCATGTGAAAGTAGTGCAATCTGCAAAAATAAGCATCACCTCAATGACTTAATTCTGGAACAAGAGGAACATTTCTCTCTCATGTCGCAGTTTCCCACATGATAAAACACTTACAGAGGCAGTTTAATTGTGTATTTTTGGTTAATTTTTAAAATAACAATGCTGAACAAATTCTCTCTCCTTTTTATCCTTTCGGACCTTTATGGATATTGACTGTTTTGATTCAAGCACTACTCCTTGACATTTAAAAGTGCTTGTGTAAAAAACTGCCAAGAACATTTCCAAGCAGCAAGCCAAGTAAAGTTTTAACTTGATGTGGTAGCCATGGAAACAAATTGCAGTCTAATCATTTAAGTGAGCCCCTGCAATGTTTAACCTGAACGTCTCAGCTGAATGAATGTGTTTATTGAGGACATTTTTTTTATTAATTACTAACTCAGCAATAGTGCTGAAAAATAAGAATACAGTTTATATTTTGAGATTGGAGATTATGTTTACTGTGGCTATAAAGTGATGAGACTTGTGTAACAGAAGACACATTTATAGAATATAATTAACATAATTGCAATGGTACATGTCACATTTTCAATACATGCCCCTAAGGGGTCATCTGGCCGGCCAACTGCAGAAACACTTTAAAGCATTTAACTGCTAGTGATTCAGGGCCATGTTCAGTCCCTAGGCAGACCAAAAAATATTTCTATCATAATTAAGATCAATAAATATTTCTAGCATAATAAAGATAGTGCACAAATTTTCCGGGGGGTGGTGTTGAATTTTGATAAGTGCTAAAATGTTTTATTTCGATGTGAATCTCAGACATTCTATTTTCCATAAGGTATCACTGACACTTTTTATGTGTACTGAGGATGATAGAGTAGATAAACTTCTGTAGATACAGCGTCACAATTTCAAACTAAGAGCTATCCAATTGTGTTCATGTCCCATCCATTTTCAAACATATGCCTTTTACTATTCTCATGAAGACATTATTTCTGTTTTTTGTTTCACATTTCGAAGCCATCGTGGCACATGAAGGTAAACGGAAATCTGAGGCATGGAATTGGGAGGACACATCCCTTTGCCCTAACTAAAATGTTTTTTTAAAAAATATTATTATAGTTGAACATCGACTAGGGGACACAGAATTGTTCTAGACTGTACTTACAAATTGAATAATAAAATATTGCATGACATTTACCTAAGGCCAAGGACTTTTTCTGATTGATCTCATTATATATATATATATATATATATATTATATAATATATATATATATATATATATATATACACCAGTCTACTGTCGATACTCACAGTTGTACCTTGCAATCTTGCCTTTATCAGATGAAGATTAACCGCTATTGAAATCATGGTCTTCTCTCAAGCAAAGAATATTCCTTTGTTGTTGTAATGCCCCAGGCTACATATGCATATTAGTTGTGCTAAATGAGTTTATGCTGTGGAGGTTTATTTGTTGTTTGTTCACTTTCCATTAGGTAATAGAACTGAATAGAAGGCAAAGTAGTCACTAATATGGTCATAACTTTAAAAAAGGAATCTACTACTATCTGCATTCAGCCTTTTGTACTATTAAATATAATGAAGCATGCTTTAAAAGAACTGCACATTGATTTTTTTATAAGTTTACACAATTCAGTAGCATATTGTAATATACAGTCTATCACAAAATCAATATTTCATTGAATTTTTAACATGATACACAGTAATTAAAGTGATAAAAGTATTAGTTATCAATAAATCTGTTTTATACTCTCTTTTTGTCGTGGTCTCCATTACCACTAATTTGAGAAGAATTAGATGCCTCATAAAATTTGTCCCATTCAAATCACTCTTTGTCCCAGACATCATTTGATTTGGTGCAATGGCTAGCATAAGGAATACCTAAGAATGATATTTTTCAGGGATCTTGCTATAATGAATTTTACATGGTTAACTTTTTTTTTCCAAGAAAGCAAGTCGCTAAATAATCTCTTTTGAATAATACATTCTGGGCTGCATTTAATTAGTATAGAAAATGTATCATTGATAACCAAATAGCAATTCTCTCAGACTAAAATTGTAAAAATAAATCTATCTCTGATTTATATTATTTTTCATTTGAAAAGTGGTAAGACCCAACTGATCAGGGAGGTGAGCGCCCCTGGTGCTAGTACCCCTGTCCTACACTGGTGTAAGAGAAGGGAGTGAGGATAAGTGTTTATAGATGAAATATCTGACACTGATTGGTCAAATTACTAAACATCTCCCTTAACCATCTACCACTTTGCTGCCTGTCTCCAGCACCTATGCTGCATGGACACTTTCACTGACCAGAGAACTGAAAAGATGGGGCTCCAGGCCAAGGTGGGGATTAGCCACTGCTCAGACATAATTACCGAGATAGCACCTCTTATTCATAAAAGGTCTTTATTAAATAAACAGGGCCTTCACATCATTTGCTATAAAGAATCAGCTTGGCGTGGTGTTTGAGCAGGGGAAATTTACCCAAAATATGAGATGACTGTCTACAGCAGCATCCTATAGACTAGCAAAAAAATAAACATAAACTATATATATATACATAAATATACATAAAGATAAACTATATTTATAAGAAAGCTTAGTTATATCTTATGCAGGTAATAAAATAAACTTCTTTATATCTATTCACCCGAGCCAAAGATTAAGTCAGCAATGAATCATAATATAAACAATGTATATGAGACTGCAGAAGTCTTCCACCTAAGAAAATATAGAGAACCCAACATGTATGAGTCATTTTCTACCCTTTCTAAACAGTCTTTTGAAGAACCAAAGTACTTACATTCAGATACAGCTCATATTGATCAGTTTTGCAGTAGCTAGCCGTACTGAAATTTTTCACAGAATCAATAAATCCCCTCCTCATGGAAAACAATGCTTTAGCTCACAATCAATCTCTGTAATGCCACAGGGGTCCCATATGGCACTGCATCACAATGAATTCACTTTAAAAAGTTCTTCTACCATGTTTTAGTAACATGTTCAGTAATATAAACATCTATTCATATATAGTTAATATTGCATTGTGATATGGTGAAATACACATTCATTTACAATTATTTTACTGGACATGTATGTATTGACCTTGTGCCCTTGAGCATTTTTATTGATAAAAAGAAATACTAGATTCTGAGGTATGCAATGATTAAAAAGAAATAAATGTGTGCAGACATGCAGAAAAATAAACCCAAATTGCTCCTGGGCTGCTGTGATTTTGGACCACTAATTGAAGCCTTTTTGCATGTTTTACTTGTAATTCTACATGGAGTCACTGGAGTATCTAGAATTACAATGGCTTTAGGCAACATTTGCAAGTAGAGCAGATGCTTTATTTGTGTTGGATAGGACCTAACAGTGCAAAAATTTGCATGTTTACCAAATAGGGCTGGTTTATTACTGGACTACTTTTCTTGATATACTTGCTGAGCTGATGTGCCAGCCCTCCCCAGATTAGAACTGTATCTGATGAATCCAAGAGGCAGTTTCTGAGGGCACTTACAAAGGGTAACATGTTGGCTGGTGGATAAGACTAAGGTGTTCTCTTCTCCAGACCCTAATGGACCTCTGTTAATTAAAAAAAATACTATAAAATAATTTTAAAAAGTACTGCATACAATAAAAAAGATAAAACCATATGGAGCTTAAATCTTAAATTCTACTAAATGTTGTTTAAGCTCTGCTGATTATGAAAAACAGATTCTCAGCAATTTCTCTTGGGATATCTTCTTTCAGCTCATTGCTTCAGCTTTCATTTGCGTTTTAATTTGGTCTTGGATAGTTTAGTAAGGAGACACTCTATGAAGATCAGGTTACTATAAGAGACATGGTTCCCTGAATATTGATCATGAAACACTCTTTGGAAAAACACAAAGTATAAATAATTATTTTCATTGGAAAGTTTCCCTTCACCACTATATAAATCAAGCCCAAAATATGTTTGTCTTTCAATTCATCTAATTCTTTTGTTATAATACCCCATGACATCATGGGTGTGTTGTTTTGAACAGATGTAAAAAGTATAACATAAAAGTGTATTTGATAGGAGAGAAATAATGTTTTTCTGTACTCGGCAATGTAACAGTTTAAGAAGGATATATATAGTATATATATATGAAAAGAACAAGAAGAAGAAAAGGAATGATTCATTTTGTGCTGTCTTTTGTTGTCACCAGTGATTCAGTTTTAGATGTAATAAATCCTCTGGCTCTTTCATCTTATAATCAATAGGGAACAGCTGAACGTATGCATAGGCTTTTCTTCACCAAGAGGCACATTCGGTTGACCCAAAGAAACTATGCATTTTAACGTCAGTAAATGGAATAGTGAACTATCGTTCTTTTTATTTTTCTTAATTTTTTAGCCAATGAAAATTATACACTGTGGGCTACCTTTTTTTTACCATTTAATTCCAAATCATATTTAATTCTGCATATTTAAGAACTTAAAAAGTTCTGCAGATATAAATCTGGAGGTTGACTAAATTAGGTGTTGCATGTTACAAGTTTATTTCTAAATTGTGCGTAATTAAATAATTATGGGATACTGATTGGGCATTAAATTATAAAAGAAAATGATTGTTAGAGGATTTGAGAACATTGTTATGCCTACTAATTATTTTTATGGAGCACCTGCTTTGCTCTCTCATTCATTTGAAATCACTTGAATGTCCTTTGTCAGATGATGACCTATGGATGCAGAATATCAATGTGCTTCATATGGCAGGTTCATATAATGAGGGGGCTGTACTTGCCCTTCAGGCCTCACAGTTCCTGCTTTAATGAATAAAAGTGACTGTGGCAGAGACAGTGGCAGAGACAGAAAGGTAGGGGTAGGTAGACATAGAGGGTTGAGTGGGAGGAGAGTGATGGGAGTTATGCTGTACCATTGTCAATGTCTTGTTCAGTGTATAATGATGGGAGTTATGCTGTATTATCATCAGTGCCTGGCTCAGTATGTAGTGATGGGAGTTATGCTCTAAAGTAGATCATAACTCTCGATCACTATATACTGAGCCAGACATTATATTATATGAATATTGTATAGCATCAGAAGATTCCGTAGCTCTATTACAATCAGTAAAATTAAAAATCACATAACAAACCAACACAAAAGGAGAAGAGGGCCCTGCTTACAATCTAGTTGATGATGGTATAACTTCTATAACTATGTACCACCGTCAACGTCTGTCTCAGGGTAACCACATCGGCAATGTTTTCCAAGACACGTGTAAGCTTTTCATATTGAAGTCTAGCATAGGTAAAGTGGAAAGGAACCAATTAGTCAGTTATACATCATCCATACTGCAGGGCAGCAATTTATCTGGTCTGGTCAGCAATATGTAAAAATTCAATGTGTCCATGGCTGATATGGTCACCCTTGCCTCAGTATATAATATATATACAGTAATCCTGTACCACTGTCAATGATAGTAGTTATGCTGTTCTACTGTAATGTCTGGCTCAGGATATAATGATAGGATTTATGCTGTACCACCGTCAATGTCTGCCTCAGTATATAATGATAGAAGTTAGGCTGTATCATTGTCAATGTCTGCCTCAGTATATAGCAGTAATGCTGTGCCACCTTCAACAATATCTGTCTCGGTTTATTACGATAGCAGTTATCCTGTATCATTGTCAATGTCTGCCTCAGTATATTATGATAGCAGTTATGCAGTTTTAAAATGGGGAGGGGTGCCACATACAGGATCCACCCCAGGTGCCAAATACTCTAGGTATGCCCCTATTACCAGAACACCCTGTCAACCAGGAAGGAGCAATGGCATGCCCAGTATCCCCAACCAGTGTGTAATGAAGGGTTGAAAGTACTGTGTTGCAAGCACCAATATGAAACTAATGGATTGCCCATAGAAATAATAATTAAACTTCAACTCAGAAAACATCCAGATATTTTGTCAAATGCTGCAAACAGATGGCCAGTGTGGGTCTGATACCCATTTTTGTCATCATAACACCAATTTGAAAAGCAACATCTTAAGGGTTCATTGAATGCTCCTGTCACTCTACTGCAAAAGGCCTTTCTTTTTGTCCTTCTTGGTAGAAAAAAAAATATTTCTATAGTAAAAATCAGAATTAGTAATTTTTAACAACTTTTTCATTATTAGTACCATAGCACTATTATCTTTGCACATATGAATTGGTTAAAAAAAACATCAGTAAGGTTGATATAGCACTATTTTTACTGTAGTCAAATTGAAAGGCTGGACAGTGAGCTCATATGTTGGTACTACCTTTGTGTGAAGCTGCGCCCCTCAAGTGCAGCCAGAACGCAGCGTCTCCTCACCGCCAACACATACAAAGAAAGCAGAATGAAACATGGGAGTTTCATTATTTTATTAGAATTTTGTCAAGATCAAAACTCTGAGTGCACTGGATTAAAAGGACCATTCTTTCTACTATTTTCACTATTTATAGCCATAATAACGCATTATATCTCCATGTCAGTAGGTGCTGTCCAGACATTGATGGTTTAAAATATTTGACTGATCCCTAGACTTTTCCGGCATACCATTCTGTAAAAACTAGAGGAATGGCAAGAAATTATTTATGAAAAAGAAATAAAGAATAGATATTTTGGCAATGAGTTAAATCATAATTTCCTATAATGTGTCTCTATCTTTGAGAACTAAAGGTGTCAGAGAAGCCTACAGATTCTTGGTAGTTCATTGGTGTTTCAATCAGTGTTTTTGAAGGTTGGCATCAGAGAATAATAACATTCTATGGTATGTTTCTCTACTAAGGCAATTAATGAATACATGTGTGCCTTGCATACTGGTGACCCTTATTTGCTATTCCATCTCCTCATGTTCAATGTGTGATAAGATGGAATCATCAAAATCAAATGCACCTAAAAATGTTAAAGATCAAGCAGAGGACTGGTAAGTGAAAATAGACTGTAAGCTAGTCTTAGCAGGGTCTAAATTGTCATGGGATGCACTATTTGTTGTTGTCTTGTTTACCTATCAAACAGCGCTGTGAAATATGATGGCACTATATCAATAAATGGTAATATATTTCACAGTTAAGTATAATATGAAGTAAGAATGAAGGTGCAATAATTTAAAACCAACCCAATTCTTGAAATTTTCTTCTAACCAGAATGTAACCATTATAGACTATACATGTATATATGGAGTAAATTGCCTTTAAGTGTGTTCTTAGGGCTGCCTTTTGCATGGAAATACAATAGGTTCTATTGTTTTTTTATGATTCATTCAATGTTTCTGTTGCTTGACCTGCCACGTTAGAAAGTTCCAGAACACTCTAGAGAATAGGTCTTTTGTATGGAATTGTGATCTTTTTTTTGTATGATCAAGTTCTTATAACAGCATTTCTGTTTAGATGTAAATTCCAAAGCAAACTGTGTTTTGAGAAAATAAAATGCAAATTATTAGAATAGATAAATATTGTTTTCTGCTGTGCCTCAAGACATCAAGCAGCTTCTGAAAGCTATCAAATGACATGTCAGATGGAAAACCAGCATGAAGAGAGAAAGATAACATTTGATACCTTTTATATCATGAGACTTAATTATGAATACTGTATATGATCTGGCATTTAATCTCCCAATTAAGTGCTTTAGAGAAAAAGCTAATAAGATAAAATAATTTCCTTTTGTCTGTATATGAACTAGCTATGTCTTAATAGGCTACATAATTGTGCAAAAAATAAATACAAGTTAAATACTTTTAATCTGAATTGAGTGAAATTTGCGAAGTGTTGCCACAATGTTTCTCCTGTGTAGCCAAACACACATAGAAAAACAATTACAAAAGGAATGCATACATTACATACTAGTATTAATGGGGACTAAATTAGCATAATTGTATTACTCAGCTAATGTTTTCAGACTTCAGGAGGCTCATTTGAAATGAATAAATTAAACTATATTAAAACAGAGTTTATAAACCTTGTACAACTAGCAGTTGATTATGTAGAATGAAAAGCTGTTATTTAGCTGCAAGTTAGTGGTAAAGCAGTATTCACCGTACAAAGAAATTTTAGGAGATGTATGATCCAAAAAAAATGTGCAGCCACAACACTAATAACTGTAAAGTCTATTCCATCATTTCTTTTCACTGGAATGCATTTTTTGTCTTTTAGCATTATAGGTAATGTTTTATTGGACAAAGTTTGATTAATTCCAGAAAATGGCTCATCATATTTGAATGACTTACATGAATTCAGAGACATGAAAAAATTAATTCTACTGCTTGTAAATGGCAAGAGACGGATAGAAAAAAAAAACAACGAAGAACAAAACAATGTTAGTGTTTTTATTAAAATACAGAACGCAAGAACACTTGAGAAATTATTCACATGCTGGGTCTCATTAATATTTACCATGTCATTAAAATTTATAGGCAAATAATATTCCTCTTTGTTGTGTCTTCTACTTTCCTTAAGATCTTTGTTATTCAAGCCGGTTGCCATTAGCGCACATCTTACTAAGTACCCAGATAGAATTGGCTTGCATCCAGCACACTTACGCTTAAATGGACACTCAAGCTCCAACAGACACACAAGCTAAACAGAGGCCAATAATTCAATACAGCGCAACTGTATTCCTGCTACTAGCAAATCCATCAAGCAGTAAATACCATCTGAAGTCATTGCAAGCTTTCATCTTTCCATTTTTTTGCATTTGACTATCTGAAGTCCAAGCTTTCATCGAATCATGTAAATTATTCTGCAGTCTGGACTGCCTCAGACATCATATTGACTTTTTTTTTTCCACCCTTCCCATCTGTCAGGAACAGTCAATGTTCTGCTTTAATACAAGAGTATGACATTACATTTTCTCCCCATAGCATGATTGGGCATGGAGGCATTTTCTCACATCAACAAATTCTAAGAAACACTTTATAGCATCATTACAAAAGCATGCTGTACATGGGTTCTAACTAGTTTGGTAAATGAGCAAATGTGGTGTTTGAGAAGTGCCTGGAATAATTTGGAGCAGTATCCTAGCTACATTGTTTTATGATGCTGACGGCGTACACAGCTTTTTTTTCTCTTTCTTTCTTATTTGCATCTCAGTGGGTTTGGCAGCATATTGAAATTCTATGTATCCGGCTTACTGATTTCCATTCATACGAATTGAATAACAGGGCTTGCTTATTATTTTTATTATCACAAACACATACAATTTTAATAAGTTAGAATACTCACCGCCAGTGTGTGTCGTTTTTATTGTATCTGTCCAACATGATGTAGAAAAAGGATTCATGAAAAGATTTTAAAACATCAGTTATATGATGTCAATGTATGCGTTCATTTGAGAAATAGATGGATTATCATGTGTTTATATAATTACTCTAAAAATTCCCAAATCAAGAATTTGATTTTAAAACATTGGTGTTGTATTAAAACTGATTGATTTTTTAAATTAGATTAATCTTAATCCCGAACAATGCATTATCAATATACTCTTACAAACAGTTTGGTCATTAAGAACAGTTTCAGGACATAAAAATGGGTGTTATTAACAGTGATAAATGTCGCTCACTGGTCCTCCAGGGTAGGGCCATCAGCTGTAGATGCAGCAGATGGCTACACCTACATCATATGGCGGCTCCAGTCTTTAAAATGACAGGGACCATTTTCATCCCCAGTATGGCCCTGACCATAACAACTAATTGTCATGGAACATGATGTGTGTTGTTGTTATGGTGATAAAACTGCTTTTCAAACTTTTCACCAGAATCATTTTTTTTGTTACACCTTTGTGTGGTTAACAGATTATAAATTGCTCTGGTACACACTTTACCATTTAATATTTTATTAGTGATTTTACAGAAGGTCTTAATGGTAAAGTGTGTCCTTTTGCAGACAATACAAGGGTGTGCAACAGGGTAGACCTCCCATGTAGAACGAGTAAAATGGCAGGTGATTTAAGTAAATTTTGTTAATGTTTGAGAGTGTGGAAGCTGCAATTTGGAAAAATGGGCAGACTAAATTGGCTGAATGGTTCTTAATATGCTGTCAAACTTTATGTTCCTATGAAATGTATTAAAAAGTTAGATAAAAAAAAGGCATCTTTAAAGTTACAGTTTTTTCACATAGCATACATTGCATGAGAGTGAAAGTGTTAATCGGGGGGATTTTCAAAAAACATAATTAGAAGGCTTATGTTGTAAAACTAGGATATGGCAAAATCACATTATCTACAGTATCAAGAAATAACTCTGTATCATGTAAGAAGCCAATTAGGGTTATGCCTCAGAAGGGTTTGTTTTGGTCATAATCATCATTCTGATGTCTACATTTGCCATTCATATTCCCTTTCGGAGTTAATGTTACACATGGAAATGGTTATTTTAAAAGGTATATGATATAATGTCTTCATAGATGAAAATCAAATGGCATATCAAGTGTCTTTTTAAATGAAAAACAGATTGTTAAATTCTTCAACAATGGAAAATTGTTTATTTGTATTGTCTTTTAATATAACATTGAGTAGAAATACCAAGATAAAGAGTGTTTTGGGGGGTTTTTTTTAGCCCCTGAGAGCAATCAATGTATGCTGAGATGTGAAGCATTATCTATTAATAAAAAATGTATATGCTGTGCTGACCTTTAACAATTCACTTTCTACATATACCTGCACTCTTGGAGGAAATACATTTTAAGAATAATAATTTCCAGGTAATTAGCATCATCTCTAACAGCTAGCCAGAGAGGGCATTTTTAAGTGGAGTAGTTTTAAAAAACAAATCAATGTAAAATGTAGAGGTGTTTATAGGAGTTGTCATAGGAGGTGGCAAGTGTGGCTTTCCTCACATAGTAACATTTTATAGGAAATTGAAATTGTCCATAATAAAAATGACACATAAATTAATCAGCTAAATTATATAACTGCATTACTAAAATAACAGATCACAATTCAGGATATGATAAACTCAGAAGATATCAATAAAATAGAATTTTTTTATACAAAGTGACCATTAAGGTAACGGCCAAAAGTGCAGAAAAGCCAAATCATAAATGGCTATTACTATTTTGATGCCAAAGTGTTGCAGTTTTAAAGATGATATATGTATCTTAATGTGCTGTTTCTTCACACTTGCCTGGTTGGGGGCATGACCTAGGGCAACTTTCTTAAGGATGCGCATGCCATGGAGGCTATGTCAGCTAGGCACAGTCCTACACAGTGTAAATAGGCTGGTTGTGAGAAGATCAGAGATCTCTCTTTTAACAAGTGCATTGAGTAGCAGTACACCAGAATGCAAATCATGCACGGTATACCTGCAAAGGTTTTGTCATCCCCTAGACTTGGCTACATTGTTTTTTTTTTGGGGGGGGGGTATTCTAAACCATTACCTCAATCTTAATGTGAACCCTGAAAAATTCTGAAATATTTTTTTTTTAAGAAGCAGCTGTTCAGCCATACTGTATATCTGATCATTCGATATCTATGTATCTAAGGCTTAAAGCCAAGTATGTTCTTACTTTTACTCTCCACATTCTTCACAATGAACTTCTCAGAGTGTTCCTGGATCACTCTTTTTGGTAGGGGTGGTTTTATGAAGGGGCAGTCCGAAGAAAGAAAAAAACTTACCAAGAGACCTGGGGAAGCAAGGCGTCACCAGAAGCCTCCAGGTCATACCTGGAGAGTTCTCAGGTATGCCTTTGTCTCATATCTACAAAGAGACAAATTTACAAAATGTACGGCCATTCTTGTCTTCAAAGGCTCCTTTTTTGTTCATACCAGAAGCAAAACTATAGATATCTTCAATTGATGTGTGCATGTGAGAAGGAATTTGACAATTTCTAGTTGAAGTTTACTTAGTTCAGTCTTTTGTGCATTGAACCAGATTCCATAATAGTCTAGTTATTTTGCAAGTGAACAGAGTGCAGTGCTGCTGCTTGAATCAAGGCAAGGTTGTTCTTTAAAGAATCACGCTTGTCCATTTTTATAAAGGAAATTTAGTCAAGGGAGGGACAGTGGGAACATAATTGTGATATAATTCTATATTTATAATGAAATCTACATGCAAAATGATGTCACTGTGTGCAAATCCTATCTGATTTCACCTTATCTAACCATAAATAGGAAATTAGGAGGGTATATATCATCACTGTGTTCACTCATGTGGGATTCAAAGTGTCAAATCAATGAATAATTTATCTCCCCTAAGATTTTGGAACACACAGGACCTTCTTCAGGACCTAAATACAGTAATCATTCTTTGTTAATATATACATTGTACTGTATTACAAAGCTCTAAGGCACACCAATTTATTCTTTTTCACCTGCCTCTAATAGATCCCCATTTTTGTCTTTCAACTATATCATGAGGAGACAGCAAAGCAAAGATCCAGGAGAGATTAGAAATCAAAGCAATTTCACACAGTTTTGCCTGTCAACCTTCAGCAGTGGAACTTGCCTGCAGCAAATGTGAAAGCAATCTTTTCTGACACATTACTTATAACATAATCTTTAATAATCATAATCATTAATGCATATCTTCAAACCCCCCTCACAAGGATCTTGTTTGCTATTGAACAACATCTTTATCATTTTTTCTTCTTCATACGAAAAACATAGATAGTTTATATGTGTATATAGAGGTTTATTAATAAAAACAAAAACCCATGAAAGAACAGTGTTTTGTAATGTTAACACGGTTTATGCCCCTCATCAATGCAAATTGCAAACCCTTTGATATGCTGACTAGTGATTTGTCTTATATTTTAAGGGGAGCTGCTTGAAGAAAACGGGAAGGGGGGACTTGTGGGGCCTTCAGTTGGCACACACATTATATAAGTACCGTGAGAGAAAACACTGAGACATTTTTGGACCGCGTCCCAGTGGTTTCTAGTTACACCCCTGTATAAAGTTGTATAAATTAATGAAAAATATTGTTAAATATTGTATGAATATGAAGGGGGCATGATAAGGGAAGATAATTAAGATGATGGGGAAATAAAGGATGGGTACAGAGATGATGAGAAGTTATGTTAGGGAGCATAAAGATAAAATGATTTTAGTAGGGGATGAAAACAGGGCCAGAGTGGTATATAGGGTATAATTCATGTCTGGAGGCAGAGTGGCATAAAGGGGTATAAGGCATTTCTGGAGGCAGAGTGGCATTTTATAATTGAGTGAATATGGTATTTGGGTGTCTGTGTGTCTGTGTGGCAGAGCCTGTCCTGGTGTGTGTGTATGTTGGTGTCGGTGTGGCAGAGCCTGTCTGGTGTGTGTTTTGGTGTCGGTGTGGTAGAGCCTGTCCTGGTGTGTGTGTCTGGGTGTCGGTGTGGTAGAGTCTGTCCTGGTGTGTGTTTGGATGTGTTTTTGATTACATTATGTCTAATGTATTTCATTTATTAGGGCCTTTTAACACTTTTACTTTCTGGCATTTTAATACAAATAATGTGATAAAAAGAATGTTAATTTGTATGGCAAATAGTGTGACTCGGGTATGTATAAGGGGTGTGTGTGGGTACAAGAGCTCGACTGCGACATGAACTATATGAGGCTGCTCACCAAATGTTTCCAGGGCTGGTTTTCATTCCCAGTCTGGCCCTGGAAGCAAATGATGGTGTGGAGGAATATTATGATGGGGTATGAATATGGTGATTGCAGGATAACGATTGTGATTAGGTATTGGAATGAATTGGGATGTTGAGAGTATGATGATGTTCAGGGGCAGCTCTACAATAACACATACATGCAAACAGCCACTCTAACACCATAAACTACATACACAAACACATACCCACTAACACTTTACACATACATGCATACACACACTCTCAGCTCCTTTCACGGTGATTTGGATCTTTATCTTCAGTACATTCCCTCCTATAAAGAGCAAGAGAGGGAGAGCTCCTGGGGTCATTTTAATTATATTATATATATATATATATATATATATATATATAAAACACGAATAGCTGTCCCACTTTGAACGTGGCATGGTTGTTGGTGCTAGATGGGCTGGTCCGAGTATTTCAGAAACTGCTGATCTACTGAAATTTTCACTTACAGCCATTCATTTACAGAGAATGGTCTGAAAAAGAGAAATTATCCAGCGAACGGCAGTTGTGTGGACTAAAAATGCCTTGCTGAT
Source organism: Spea multiplicata (assembly GCA_009364415.1). NCBI lineage: Eukaryota > Metazoa > Chordata > Amphibia > Anura > Pelobatidae > Spea > Spea multiplicata. The sequence goes on from VKOC01046977.1 coordinate 23,230, forward strand.
GTCAGAGGCCAAGGGAGAATGGGCAGACTGGTTCAAGATGACAGAAAGTCAACAGTAACTCAAATAACCCCTCGTTACAACCAAGGTATGGAGAATACCATCTCTGAATGCACAACATGTCGAACCTTGAAGCAGATGGGCTACAGCAGCAGAAGACCACACCTTGTGTCACCCCTGTCAGATAAGAACAGGAAACTGAGGCTACAATTTGCGCAGAACATTCAACCAAAATTGGACAATGGAAGACTGGAAGAACGTTGTCTGGTCTGATGAGTCTCGATTTCAGCTGCGACATTCAGATGGCAGGGTTAGACTTTGGGGTAAACAACATAAAAGCATTGATCCACCCTGCCTTGTATCAACGGTTCAGGTTGTTGGTGGTGTAATGGTGTGAGGGATATTTTCTTGGCACACTATGGGTCCCTTAGTACCAACTGACCATCGTTTAAACATAACAGCCTTCCTGAGTATTGTTGCTGACCATACCTATCCCTTTATGACCACAGTGTACCTGTCAGTTGGGGAGTTGTGTAGAATAGCGCAGAAATGTGAGAAGTCAGAGAGGTAATCCTCACAAATAGTATATAATAAGAAAGGGCAAATCCAAAAGAGTAGTCAAGGAAATCCAAGTCGAGACGGGCAGAGTTCAGAGAGTCCAAGGATAGAAGCCAAAAGGTCAAAACCCGGAAATCACTCAAAAACAAAGCTTTAACAGAGATAGGGTAAAGGGAACAGCAACAAGATATGTAGCTCCATTAACAAGCATTGAGTGAAGGGAATGCATGTCTTTTATAGTGGAGGACTCCCTCTAACATCTGATTTCCTCCCTCTTGTATAGCAAAAGATACAGGTGCTGTGAGAACACTCCGCCTCAATGCCTAATCAGTGATTACTTCCTCCTGTGTTCTAACACCTCTGGGTGTGAGACCACGCCCAGCAAGAAGCACAGGCACCTTTGTCAAGTGCGGCGTGCGTCGGAATCAAGGCCGAGAATGCGGCCTACCCCGTGGACGTGCGATCGTTCCACGAGGGGCTTGTTGAACGAAAGCTGTCCCACAAGGTGGGGAATCCCGGGGCGAGGTAGGAGTGGGTCCCTGACCCTGACAGTACCCATCTACTGATGGCTACTTCCAGCAGGATAATCCACCATGTCACAAAGCTCACGTCATCTCAAACTGGTTTCTTGAACATGACAATGAGTTCACTGTACTCCAGTGGCCTTCACAGTCACCAGATCTCAATCAAATAGAGAACTTTTGGGATGTGGTGGAATGGGAGATTCGCATCATGGATGTGCAGCTAACAAATCGTGTCTATCACCTTGTAAAAAGTATGCCACGAAGAATGAAGGCAGTTCTGGAGACAAAAGGGGGTCCAACCCGGTACTAGCAAGGTGTATGAGAAAGGGTTCAAACCACAAACAAGATAATGGATGAATGATGTGTTTTGTCTATGAAAAAAATTACATTGGATTACTACAAGGAATCAAGATTTACACATAGGGCAATTAGGCCACAGGTTATCTGTAAATAAAATCAGTTCAATGACAGTTAAACAAGGAAGAAAAAACAACATATGATCATATGACTTATCACACCTATATATATTTTTCCTTTTTTATTTTATTTTCACATTAGTAAAGAAAACAAAGATAAAAGTAGTGTTTGGAATAGAGCGTATTTGCCATATTGAAATATGTTAGACAATTTAATGAGCTTCAGAGTTTTGTGAAGACATCAGTCATTCTAATTATTCTCCTGTCTTTGCACTTAAAAAATAATAAAAACTTTGCAAGTAGTATATTTAAAATTGTGCCCATACTCATAGGCGTAGGAACCCCTAAAAATCTGGGGGGACAGCATTTTCTCACATCAGATCTCCACTTTCTCCCCCATCTCTCACGCCCCCTCTCCCCCTTCTCACACTATCTACCCCTTCTCCCCTTCTTACACTATCCAAGCCCTCTCACACACTATCTACCCTCTCCTTACCCCCCTTCTCACACTATCTACCCTCTCCCTACCCTCCCTTCTCACACTATCTACACACTCCCTACCCATGGGCGTAGGAACCGGGGGGGGACGGGGGGGACCGATCCCCCCAGTAACTCATGCGGGGGGACCAATAATGAAGAAATCCCCCCCAGGGCCGTAGGAACCCCCCCAATAGAAACTCCGCAAATGCGACCCGCGATACCTCAAGGTGCGGCCCTCGTAAGATCGGCAGCCAGGGCAACCGATCTTACGTGGTCCGCACCTCGAGCCCTGCTAATTACCTGTGGGAGGATCTTCTGTACTGCACAGAGGAAGCAGAAGCCAGCAGAGTTCACGTGACATCACATCACATCCTGCTTTCTCTTTGCAGTACCAGAGAACGCAGAGGGAGGACGCGCCCCCTGCTGAAGTCTGTGAGCGGCATCGAGGAGCTGCAGTGCAGGTAAGGGGGTGGGGAGGGTCTTTGAATCAGTATGCATGATTGAGGGAATGAATCTGTGAATGAATGAGTATATGAATGAATGAATGAGTCTGTGTGATAGCATGGATATGTAAGTGCTGGAACCTAGGCATGATGGGACTGTGATTGCTGTCAGTCAGTACATGCTAAAACCTAGCTAGCTGCCCCCCTTGTCTATGGATGCTGCCAGCAGTATGGGGTCTGCACATCACTTACAGCCACCCTGTACCAGCATGTACTGGCTGACTTGGCAAGATAGGAATGTGATTGCTAACAGCAATCACAGTCCCATCATGCCTAGGTTCCAGCATTTACGGGTTGGATGTGTAAGTGCTGGAACCTAGGCATGATGGGACTGTGATTGCTGTTAGCAATCACACTCCTATCATGCCAAGTCATATTGCAAATTTTTTTTTGTACAATTGTGGTGTGTTACCTACTTTTATAAAAAATGTGAGTTTTTTATTATTATTTTTAAAGGTGGGGGGTCATTTTCGGTTTTGGCTAAGTTAGCCGTGAATGTTTTGGTCCAGAATTTTCATTTTGGTGCATCCCTAGAATAAATAGAACTATTTAATTTTTACTTTTCCAGAATCCTGAATTTGTAGTCACAAAACTCTCTAGGCCCAAAAATCAGTGAGAGGAAAAGTAAAGCTTTTGTGTCATTTACTTTATTTTAATCTGCATATTTTATTAAAGGCCATATTTTCTCACAGTGAAAAATGAGTACGGCCCACACACGTATACAATTCTGATGAAGTGGCCCACTGCAGAAAAAACCTGGACACACCTGGGGTAGACAGTGAGAAAGGGGGGTAGGGAGAGGGTAGCTTGTGAGAAGGGGGGTAGTTATTGCAACTAAAACAATTAGATAAGATGTAAAAATGTAAAAGGAAAACAAAAAACCCCAAACATACTACCGGTATATGAAATAAAATACAATCATTCAACAGTGCACATATTCAAAGATCTATATCCCAGTGATAGTCCCAGGGAGATTAATGGAATATTTTCTAGAGGAAATACATGATGACTATGAAAAAATAAAACATCAATACATATTCTCCTGTGTTATGCTTGGCACTAAATCACATCAGTATAATTCAAAAGAACATGATGGGTGAGAGAAACTGTATAGTGATATTTTTTCATATTCATAGTCTGTAATGATCCAGTACTTTGGATCTAGAGATTGCCTTGGAAGGATGTAAAGCATTTTCCTCTGAAATAAACCTGGAAAATAACACCATGTTTCTCCTTCTTTCTGGTGCACATACAGGCTGGAATATTTGACCCTGGTACATTTTGTATCTTGTAGTGTAAGAATAAGTAAATAAATGCTTGGACATATTTGAATTTCGTGGGCTCATTCACTCCCACTCGCTCACATTCATGTCTCCCTACCTATGGTATCTCATATATCTACTTCTTTCCTAGCATGCACTTCATCTTCTTGGTCTTCTCTCTTCCGTCTTCACCTGCAGACATGACCTCCTGGTGAATTCTCGCAAAAATGACGGCGCTTCTGGTGACATCCTTTCTCTGATTGGATGATCAGGGGAGAGGATGTGCCTGGAAGCTCTGCTATTTTGCTTGAAAATAACTTCCCATGAACTTCTGCAAAAATGGAGGAGCTTTCTGCGACATCCTCACCCCCAAATTGGAGGATCCGGGGAGAAGGTACGCCTCGAAGCTCCACTATTTTGCCTGAAAATAATCTTACATAAACCTCTGCAAAATGGTGAATCCTCTCCTCAATTGAGATTGGCAGAGAAGGTAGGTGTCACAGTGTCAGGTAGAGAAGGTGGATCCAACTATGCAGATATGCACTGTAGAGAAGTACAGTAAACATTCCGCGGTCGAGGGCAATAGCAGGCAGCAAGGTCAAACGTATCAAGGTCAAGGCAGGCAGATCAGTAGCAAAAACGATTAAACAGGTCCGGGGTTGTAGGCAGGCAGCGAAGATTGGTGGTCAGTAAACAGGCAAAGGCCGGTACACAAGGCAATAGATAAAGAGCAAGAAACAGCACACCCAAAAGCATATATAACACTTTGAACGGGTAAAGATAGGGGATACTAATGGGATTTATATAGGAGACAGGTACTCGGGCCGTCAGTGCGTCTCCACCGTGGCGCGCGTGCGCAGGGGATGCGGTGATAGGTCCGCGGCGTGGACGCACAAGTCCGGTCGAGGTCATGGAGGTGAAGACTGCAACGCCGGCGTGTGGTCGCGGCGAAGGCGGAGCCACGACGCGCGAGCGCGGTATAGGGGACAGAGGAGTAGCTGCCGACGGCAGGCGAGCCGGCGTGAGCGGCAGAGGTAAGTGCTGCTGCGGCGTGTGTGACAGTAAGGAGACATTTAGAGAGGGTGAGATTGAGAGTGAATGAGAACGAGAGAGTGAGAGTGAATGTGGGCGTCCAGGAATGAATTTCATACCCTGATACACACATCCAGCCACTAACATACCCAGAAATACACATATTAACTGACAGACACACACTAACATATCCAGATACAGGGCTGGTCTACCCGAAGGTCAAGGCGGGGGCAATCAACCATTGGAGAAGCAGGGCCGGTTGAAGAGATCATGGTTCCCCCTCTAACCAGCCCAAAATAAAGAGAGAGCATGAACTCGAATTATGCCAAGCAGCAGGATATGATGTCATATCCCTGTACTCAGCACTGAAGCTGCACGCACTGCCAGGGAGCCCTGAAACAGAGATCTGTAGGAACACACCTCTCCCTACCATAGGACCACCATATTAATTAGAAAGAAAAGAAGAGAGAGAAAAAGAGAGGAGATGGGGAGAAAGGGGGAGATAATGAGAAATGGGAGCGATTATGCGAAATAAGAGAGATAATGAAAAAGGAGACAGAGAATGAAAAATGTGTAAGGGCAAACATAAATGTGAATGTGTAGGTATGTGTTTATGGGTATGAATGTGTATATGAGCAGATATTTGCATATGTGTGTATTTTTACACTCTATTCATAACTATTGATATTTTCGGCCTTAAGGGAATAGACTGATTCAATCCTAAAACATTTTAACCCAAGTGGCATTATTTACCATTGTGTGTGACTGGTTCCGAGAGACAGGTGGGTCAGGGACATGCCCTCCATCAGCCTACCATAGAACACTTTGTGGCCTTTCATTCAATAGACATCTTGAAGTAGCAGTCAAATAAACTAACATGACTGCTTGGTCAGCTTATCGCTGTTGGAGGTGCTTCCTTCTCATGATTGAAGGGGAGCCCTTCAGGAAGCTGCTAGAGACCCTCACTCTCCGCTACCTACCACGTTGCACGATTGTCATGGATGCCTTCATGCCCTGGGCTCCTGGAGGGGCCTGAAGGCCAGCCTCCTCCCTACAAACTATAGGTACTACAAACTATGGGTACTGGTACTTGGAAGCGGTTCTGTTTTTGGGGAGTTGGCTACAAGGGGCCTGTTGGGACTACTTCTTCCCCCTGATGCACAGTGCTATGTGTTCCCAATTACTAGAGGCTCTAAAGCCTGTGGAGCTTGGACAAAGATTTGGGGTACCTGCACTTTATGTGTGGTGTTTTTCTCTCCATTGGGTCAGAACTTACAGGACAGAGACCTCTATGGCCAGTATTTGCACCAAGACCAGCCGTTTTAGACTGGTTTTGTCCAGAAGTCAGGAAACCTCCCGTGTTTACTATCTTCCCCACAGACTATAATAGTGACCCCCTACTGGGCTGAGGTGGGGCGAGTGCAAATACTGAGCAGTGTGCACAGGAGGGCCCGATTGAGAAGTATGTGTGTTTTGCTGTTACTATTGTATGTAAATTACCACCGTGTATTGTTTAAATACTGGTGTGTTACTCATTAAACAGAGTTCATGATTTTACCTCCAAGCATCTTCTGATGTTTCTTGAGGGAAAGGAGTTTCTGACATTGGCCGATAAGAAGCAAGAGGTTCAGCAGTCAGAGTAGCGGAGGGAGCTGACTTTAGCAAATATACCTTCAGCTAGACTGTAGTGCCCTCCCTTTACTAGTCTCATTGTTCAAGGACGAGCTGTCCAAGGCAGCTGGACAAACCTTCCACTTTACCCCTTAGACATATTGAGGAATGCCTCCTTTCTTTGCACATTTGTGGCTAACCAAATATTTGGAGGGAGGATAGTACTACGGTAGCTATTGTAGGCAAAAATGGTGACAGGAGAGGGCAGAAGCTTTTCTACTCTGCTTAGGTCATCAAAGAGCAGCACACAGCACACATCAGCTCACATTTTGACATGTCTTATGAAGATGCTGGTGCAGTGGATTGGACCACAAGCAGGCACAACAGTAGAAATGGGAGTGGTGATTGAGGGGGCAGCAAGCTTGCATGTTAATAATCATAACCAGATTGTTACTATATCCTTATCTGAGACAAAATCAGATTTCAGGCAGATATTTATAATACTCTATTTATTTAATGCATTCCTGTTTCTTCAGTACAAGCGTGTACCAATATGGACTGCCAAGTGCTTTGAGATTCTTGGGTTAGTCATGGTATGCCAAATGTTTTTGGCTGCCATATTACTATGCTGTTTGGCTGAGATTGCCTCAAGGGCAGAAAGGTGCCAGCTGATCCCTGTTAGCAAAGCTCTTGGACCAGATGGCATACTCCAGAAATTACATTTTCATCTTACAGTTGGTTTAGTAGTAGTTTTCAGTTCAAAATTTTCATTTTTAATACATCCATGTTCACCAGGTTAGGTTTCTCTAGATTAGATAAAAATTAATAATTGCACCGTTATACAAAGGACACTTCGCCCAGTGGACCAGTGGTTGGTCGCTAGCTGATCTGTTTTTCTTTCTTTGATGTTCAAATCACAAAGTGTGAACATGGCCAGACTGAGACCATCCAGGGCCCCGGGCAACAAAAAGTCACGGCTCACCTGTGGTGATGCCCCTCCCTTAGCCACCCCCACTTCACTTCTTGGTAAAGCCCCTCCCTTGTGGTTACACCATTTTATATCTATTTTTCAGTATTTGTAGTAATAATAAAAAAGATTTTTTAAACAGTGTAAACAAATTTTAATTTGTGGTTTTCACACATCACACAAATATAATTATTATTAAATATATATTAAATAATATCTTCAGCAATAGAAGAATACAAGGAATTCTAATTATAAATATATATATACAGAAACTCAATTTGAAAAATATAAAAGTAAATACATTTATTGTAACATAATTGTCATCACTATATATTGAGTCAGACATTAATGGTGGTACAGAATAACTGCCATTATATAAGTATTTGCTTGTTTATAAGACAAGGTTTTATTCAGAGCAAATGCTCTGAAAATATCCCTCAGCTTATACTAGAGGTCAACTTATTATCAGACCTCAAATAGAGGTCTGGCTACAAGACTAAGATCCAGATCCCCCGCTGCGCTGCAGGGGACCTGGATCCTCCTTTCTGGCAGCAGGTGGATGTCTGCACGATGCATGCAGATAACCTCCGCTGCTGCCGGCATTTCTGCTGGGGCTCCTATGACAGAGAGCCCACGTGACATGACCTTCCGGTGCTCCACCATAGAAGCTCCGGCGGAAGTACCGGCCAGGAGCAGGGGAGGTTGTCTACTCACATCGTGCAGACATTCACCGGTTGCCAGAGAGGAAGATCCCTGCAGCACTGCAGGAGACCTGGATCCTCCTCTCTGACAGCCGGTGAACATCACCCGCTACTCTTCCCACCCCTGTCACGGTGTGGAGCGACACACCGAATTGCCCGTCCGGCAGCCACATATGCCTGCCGCCTGTCTGTGCCGCACGCGGGCTGATCGCGGCCTCTACTTACCTGCTCCTGCCCCACCGTGCTGTCACTGGCGTCCTGCTCCCTGTCTGCTGCTGCTCCTGCTCCCTTGCTGGCTGTATGCTGCTGGGCTTCCTCTGTCTGTGGAGTGGACTGGATCAGATGAGTGGTGAGAAGAGTCTGCAGAAGCAGCCACATAGTCCTCGTTTTATTTAATTATATATTTTTTTTCTTTATTTGTCACCTGGCACACAAACGTCCTAATAGTACTTTTGACTGCTACATCAGCCTGATCTTTTACACGTTACAAACTTTATCGATTGCTTGCCTACTTGTTGCAATGTAATATTGCTTGTTACCATTCGTCACCCTTTTATCTCTTGGAGAGTGTCCCTGCACTTTTTATCTGGTTTACATATACCACGGTATGGATAAATTTATTGCCATGTCACAGAAGAAGCTGACAGGAAATGCTAGTCAAAAAGCTAGTCGGGAGTGCCCTGGCTCGAAATTGAGGCTGCGGGAGGCCTCACAGGATACCTCACCGCCACAATCCCCTTCTTTGGAAGATGTGGTCCCGACGATCTCGCCCCTTCCTTCCGCCAGGCATCAGAGACAGCCGCGGAGGTGGCGTCCAGTATTGTTACTTGCACCTGTTTGTCTGCTCCTGCCACACTACTTGCCGAGATCCTCCCGTCATGGGCGACGCTGCATTTAGTTGATATACCTCATGGAGACTCACCTCGTTCATGGTTATGTGTGTTCTTTTGTATTTATTTTCTTCTTCTGGTTTTTGTTTTACATTATTTGGGTCATGGCTCCTCGATACTTAGATGCTTGGCTGTTTTCACAGTCTCACTCTGTTCTGGGGCACCCCCTCTGGCGCTGGGACCGGAGGGGACCCCATGTATTTGAGGGTCACACATATTGTTAATTTTTCAAAAGGGGTATTGGCTAGTTCACTATCTGCCACAATCATTATCCCGGGTAGATCCACACGCCCTAATGCGCTGAACTTCTGTTCATGGAATGTCAATGATTTAAATACCCCGGTAAAGCGCAAATTGGTAGCCACTCATTTACAGAGGTTATGAGCGCACGTGGCTTTCCTACAGGAAACTCACTGGAAAGATGTTGAGGGCCACACCCTATAAGGCTTCTTGGATATATATATAAGTCAAAATCTAGGGGGGGGTAGCTATATTGTTGCACAAAACACTGGGTTATACCAGGCATTCCACAGTAATTGATCCACAAGGGAGATATAGCTTATTGGATATTACGATAGAACGCAAACATTTGCTTTTGATTACTGTGTATGCTCCAAATCCGAATGTCTTTACTGCAAACTATTTTATTTGTCCGATGTGATTGTGAGGGGTGATTTTAACTCTGCGCTGGACTCTAAACTGGACAGGCAAGGTTCTTACAGACGGACGAACTCACAGGGGTCCGCTTATTGATGCATCATTTATGCCTTGTGGATCCTTGGTGGGTCTCGCACCCCACAACCAAGAGATTACACTCATGCCTTTAGAGCACACTGCTCCTTGTCACGAATAGATTTTTTTTTAGTGTCGCCCTCTCTTATTCCTCATGTTACCCACACCTCCATACACAACACTGTTATTTCCGATCATGCCCCTATCACCTTGTGGTTAACTTTGGGTTGTGTCATGTCTTATACACGTCACTGGCGATTTCCTCAATAACTTATTGACAATGATTTCAAACTATTCTTAGAAGCTACATGGGGCAATTTTGTAGATGACAACTGTGAACATGCAGGCAAAACCACCTTCACAGTTTTGGGAAACTGCGAAGGTGGTGTTGAGAGGCCATATTATTTCCATGAAGATCTTGGCGAAAATCTATGCTGATCGCCTGCAAACCATCCCCCAACCGTTGCAGGCCCCCTGACCTTATGGGCCCTCAGTCCGCCCCTGGATCCATGATCTCCCCTTAACCGTCCCTGCTCCTGTAGACCCAACCCTGACCCTCGCGGGCCCTCGGGCTGTGCCAAGTGCCTGATGGGTCAGTCCACCCCTGGATATGAAATAGTATGCTCATGCAAACAAATATTGCAGGCTTATCATATTTACAACTAGCCACGAATTAAGCCTCCTAAAACTTTACCTTAGAAAGCAAATAATGCAGAAAGGTGACAGCAAAATCCAACAACATGATCCTGAAATGGAATGTGTATTCTATAGCAAGCACCAAGCAATGTCAGTATATAGAGGTGCAGTGATTACTTCTGCCTTACGGGATGGCAAGGGTGGTCAGCTCTTGTCTACAAATTAGCCCTGCCTCCTACCCAAGGCCGGCCCTACAATGGGGCCGACTGGGGCAATTGCCCCAGGTGGCACTTTAGAAGGGGCGGCACTTTGCTGCCCCAAGCGTTTTTTTTTTTGAACCGGAAGAGAGAGAGAGGGGCGCCGAGTGGTTTTCACTTACCCGCTCAGCGCCCCCCTCTCTCTCTCCTCTGCAGCGAGTCTCCCTGTTCGGTCCTGGTGCCGGCTTGTCATTCTGAGCGCCGGAAGTGGCGTCAATTTCCGGCGCTCAGCATTACAAGCCGGAACCGTGGCAGAGCAGGGAGACTTGCCGCAGGACTCTTTAAAGGTAAGTACCGGGGGGGGGGCGGCGAAGTTTAAAATGCCCCCCCCCCGCGCAGCATTTTAAACTTCGCCCCAGGCGGCGTTAAGTCTTCGGCCAGCCCTGCTCCTACCAGCCACATGACTTACAAAGGGTAGCTCCTTTCTTGTCTTGTAATAGCCAGGGCTATGCAGTGTGTGGTGTGTGGTGTATCATAGACATACATAGATGTAGTTGTCATATATTGTGGGCCTTAGCTATTTTATTATATATATCATGGGAATTATTCCATTAGTACTCATGGTCTTACACATAACTTAAGCCATAGGCACTTACCAGGATACTGATTCTCAGTATGCACCATGGGTCACATCAATTTTTTATTTTTTTTTATATTGCCCCTAAAAAGTTGATTTCTATAAGAAAGTCTTATTGATTCCTAAAATGTTTAAAAGCAAGATCCATCCATCTTATGCACTTTGATGCACATGGCAGCTTCCTCTAAAGGTAAGTACTTTGTTTTTCCCTAAAGGTTAAATACTGCATATTGGTGGGACCAGTTCACAATAATCAATTTAACTATACCTTGTAGACATGTGAAATGTATTATTAATTGAATGGCTAATGTGTCAACTAGAAATAAATCAAGCCGTTTAATACCGTTGTGATTATGAATTATTTGGCAACTTCATTTATCTTTTAGGTGCTTGTTAAATCTTAATAACAGAGCTTTAAAAATCAATTGATATTTATTTAACATTTACTATGCAGTCCAATAAATCTTATTTTACAAGTTCAAAGGCTGCCAAAGATCTAGCCACAAGACCCATTGGGTTGTGCAATTCTAGTTATTTCATTCTCACAGAATTTAAAGAGAACAGACACTGAATAAGTCTTAGCTAGTGAGGATCCAGATTGTGTAGTGATTATTTGTTATTCGCGTCATGTTTCCTTCCCATATGGAATTTATGACGGCACCATATGCATTGAACTCCTTCCAAAAAATTACTTAACATCGCAAACTGAGCAAAGAAAAGCACATGTTTGAGACAGCAAGAAATAAAACATGTTTAAATTTTCTGAAGGCTATGCAAAAGGAAGGAAAAAATATAGATTTAATATTATCATCATCACTGTGGAAAGAACCTTAAACTTAAATACAATAAACTTTCTTCTACTGCATTTTTGTAAAAGAGATAATTAAACTAAGTCCTTAAAAAATAAACAATAAAATGACAGCAGATTGAGTGACTCGGGAAATGTGATTTGCCATATCTTGGCTAGAATTCTGTGAAGATTAATTGACTTTCAGTTTTTCTTTTACTTTTCTTTATAGAGCTCAACATCCTTTTAGTGGTAAAGTTTTCATTATGAAAGTAGCTTTCCTGAAGCCAAGATCATAGAATAATTTTATTACGTTCAGCTGTCTGATTGATGTATTCAATCTATTACCACAGAAAACTCAACTACATTTTTAAAATAAAACAAAAAAGGAAGATATTCATATTAGTGTACTTCAATCAAGTTAAACCTGTTTTATTAAAAATATTGTACAACTAGTAAAGGAACTCATTTCAGATGCCATTTTCCCTACTAAACGTAACTAGATCCAGCATTACAAACATCATTCATAGTTATACTGAATAGCCAAACTCTTCCCAGAAATCATCCTCTACCCAAATAAAATGTTGCCCTATTCATGTTATTGCTCTGCAAATTGAGAAAGTTTCCTAAATGATTTTGTGTTGCGATTAAATTAACCTGTTAAAATTTGTGTGCTTGCCTTGTTAGAGAGAGAGCAATTGATCTCTCAGTGGAACAGCACGCTTAAATGTAGTTATATATACAGTGGCTATAAAATGTAAGTGAGCCCTTTGGAATTACCAGCATTTATGTATAAATTTGTCTTAAAATATGATATGATCTTCATCTAAGTTACATCAGCACTGTGATCGTTTAATGCGTGTGCTCAATAAAGACATGAAAGATTATGATTGATTGTGTGTTATTAGCTTAAGTACTGAGATTGTCTATACTTGTGACATTGATGCAGATCGGATCACATTATGTGAACAGTTAATGCAGAAAAGTAGGTAAATTTAATAGGTTATTTTATTTTTTCTTGCCGCTGTACGTCTTCAGACCTTTTTGGCCCAATCATTTCAGTTTCAGGGCATGTTGGTTAACACAAAAATGGGCGTTGCTTTAAAAAAAAAGTGTGAATGTGTAGTCTTGCCACATGGAACTGATCAGTCATGCTGGGTGGGGTTTAAAGTAATGACCAATACGAAGGACGCATGTGCAGCGATTCCCGAGAGGATCCTCTATGTCTCACTGCTCCCTGCAGCCTGTCCCTGGCTCCCACAGCTCTGGTCTGATAATCCCAGCCATTTCCTGCCCCGCTTCCTCTAGCGCCTCTCTTCTCTTACCCGTGCAGTCTCCTCTGCCCTGACCTAGTCCTCCTTGCCCCTCTGTCTGGCCCCTCCAGCTCCCCTCTGATCCTTCCAGCCCCTTCATGTCCCCTCTGATTTGTGTGTTTTAGTTACAGGGGGCAGACTTAAGTCTGCTAGCACTATACCAAGTTGAGGACTGGCACCTTTTAGGTGGTGGGGGTAAAGCAGGGTGCCCCTCTGCCCCCCCCAACTAACATACACAGGCACACTAATACATATTTACTCTAACACATACACTCATACAGAGACAATTACTTTAACACACAGTCATACTATATATATATATATATATATATATATATACCTATATATATATATAGTATATATATATATATATATATATATATATATATTAGAAGAATGGCTGATTCCAGGAGAAGATAGAACTCTGAAGCATCCATCTAATTGATCTTACAGAAGATGACAGGATACACTAATGAGATTGAAGAAGGTGCATCATTAGTTAAAGCATATATACAAACTGTGTATTAAACACTGCTCACACAGTTTAGTAGAATACATATAACGTAATAGTTGGTAGCAAACCTGGCCAATTAAGTCAACATTTGTCTGTAAGCTTTCTTTAGCCTTCTTTAGCCTCCTTTCCCTTTATCCTGTGCTCAGGATCCAGAGATCCAACATGTAAACAAGCATATGCAGTAGAGGGTTATTTTGAATAACAAAATCCGCCTTCCTTATATCCAAAACACTCTAACAGGGCAAATTCCATCCTTCATTGTGTGGGATTTAATCTGATTAATCAGTGTAAACGGTAAAAACTGATTTCCTTTCAAATTCGGGTTTATCTAAGCAGAATACATTAAACTGTGCAATGCAGCAATGCATACTACTGGACTAACCCAAGATATATATATATATAACTCTGTAAGAAATAAATTACTGAATTTGTGTTATAACTATATATATTAGACTTGTGCATTCGTCAATACATCTAAATCACTGATAGTGAGGCAAGACCCTGCACGAAATGGATGAAAACGAGCCAAAAAGGTTTGAATGTTCAAAAATCCGAGGGCTGTTTTACTCACACTTTCTCACTCTCATCTTGTCTGCCGACCACTTCTGCATCTCAGAACGTTGCTTCCATGTCTCACATCTTCTTGTTCTTCTCCTCTTCTAATCACTTCCTTATTCTATCTTCTTTCTTCATCCGTATCTCTGCAGACGTGACCTCCAGGGTAATTTGTTTCAAAATGGTGGGGTTTCCAGTGACGTCCTCTCCCCAGGGTAGAGGAGGCTCCCAGGAGCTCTGTCATTTTGTCCTAAGATAACCCTGCGTAAACTTTGGTCAAAATCGTCAAGCTTCTGATGTTGCCCTCCCCCTCTGATTGGACATCACCAGAAGTTCCACCATTTTGGTGTGAACTTCTTCCAAAATGGCAGAGCTCCTGGAGACATCCTCGATTGGAGGAGACATCACCAGAAGCTCTGCCATTTCGGAAGAAATTCCTTGGGAGGTTATGTCTGTGGAGATGCAGACAAACAAAGAAGAGAGAAGAAAGAAGAGAGAAGATAGAAGAAAGGAGAACAAGATGATACAGAACAAGAAGTAGAAGTGCGAGACGTGAAATCGATCAGCACAGAAGGTAGGGAGAGATTCAGAGAGCATGTGGACAAAAAATGAGAAAGTGAGAGTAAAAGTGGGCGGTAGACAACAAATTTTATTTCCGAATTTAAAATGACCCCTTGATTTTCGACTGACACAAATGGTCAAGAAATGGAATTCAATGTTCGAAAAGAAATGGGCTAAAAACGATTCAGAAAAAAAATTTGGTTCGCTTTTGCACGTCCACTAATTTAAATGTATATATATATATATATATATATATATATACACTGTAAGGAATCTTCAAGAAATACAGAACAATCAGACTTAGGAGGTAAAAAAAACATCTGCTGCAGTGCGGGAGTAACAACCCTTTAATGCTTTAGAAAAATGAGAACTATTGATCGACATCTTCAGTTTACATATGGGTTTCAGCTACATTCATGGAAAGCTGGCAAAGTGAATTGCCTGCCACAAAAAAAAGACTCAATTCAGATTGCTTTTGAAAGGTTAGATCTCTTGAGATTATGTCACAGATGTTATTATACGCTTTTATTGTAAGTTTCCGTTTTTACTCAACCTACAAAGATCTAGTTCACTTTTTTAATCATCCTTATCCTTCCAATAGATATATTTGTGCGCATCATTCTGTAATCTTATGTTCATTGATCAAACTGTGGTAGGTGGAGCACAACACAATTTATTTTGAAACAGCAGGAAAGAGTAGAAAGGAAAAAAATAACCTACTTCAGCTGGGTCTTGTAATAACCAAATACAGTAGTGCTTTTTTTAACAGTAATTTGTACAAAATATCTTTGGATATGAAATTGCTTTACATTTGTTTGTTAAAGTATAAACATTATAAAGAAGTTATCTTACCTTCAAAGCTTGTCATAGTTATTCCCTGACTTACATCTCCTCACTCATCTCTAAATACACTCCTGCTCAGTCTATCTGCTCATTCAATGATCTCCGTTCCAAGACTTCTCAAGGGCTGCCCAAATCCTCTGTTGGCCTATCTGTCTTTCCCTCTGCCTTTGGTCTTTATAATAAAAACCACTTTTTTAACTCCTTCGTCACAATGGCTGATTTTATTTTTGTACCCTTCGCTATTCTCGTGTTTAGCTGTAATTTTCTTCTTTCCTGTTTACTAAAACCACATATATTGTTTTTACTATAAAAAATAATCTATTTGGCAGTTTTTTTCTGACTTTTACTTGAAAAATCTTTTACTCATCTATAAAAGCTAATGAATGCACGTTATAGGGGTACAAGTAGCGTTTTGCTATTTCAAAACCATTTTTCCACATCTGGTAATTCTTCCCCCATATGCTAATTCCGGTATCTTTGAAGTTGGCCAATGCAATTTACCCCATCAAACCATATATTTTTGAAGACTAAACACCCCAGGGTATTTCAAATGCTAGTATTTTAACTCTTTCCATGCACTAATTCTAGCACCAGTCTTTGTCAAACTTTGTGGTACAAATGTTTTGCTTTTTTCACACACATTTTACTTCAGGTAACATCTCCTGAGTACAGTGATACAGGCAAGGATTTGCCTGGCTGTTTGGGGGCAAATGGGCCACATACGCATTTTTCAATCTTTGAGCCTGTTGTCATGCTAGAAGACCAGCAAAGCAGGAACAGGTCAGGACACTAGCCGAGCTAAATGGATGGATTAATATACTGAAGACGTAGTTATTACCCAAGCCGAGGTCAGGGATAAGCAAGGACGGGATAGTCAAATAGCAAGCCAAACACAGGAGACAGACAGGAATGCCAATACAAGCCAGGGTCAGAGCCAAAAATCATATGAGTTTATTAATACACAGCCAAATGCACAAGGCACTATCAAATCGAAATGGAGGCTTGGAACGTATAGGTGTCAAGTCCTTTTAAGAGGCTGTATGGATCCTGGAGGAAACACGATTCCGTTCAGCCAATATTGGCCACACGGGGGTGCACGCGCGCCTGAAAGTGCTAGAGACCATGCTGTCGGCGTTGGTAGATCCCGGTGGCAGCTGCTGGCGCCGAGGGACTTTGGAAGTACTCCGTTGTTATACCTGGCCAATTCAGTATGCCCTATAAGACTATATATTTTTTGAAAACTAGACGCCTGTTACTCACCTGCAGACACGAAGGAGAGGGAGACCCCCCTCCTCCTCTCAGCCGCCACGGAGGAGGATACCCACGGGACCCCCTTCAATGCGACAACCAGCTTCAGCGTAGTAATTTTTTGTGTGCATTTTTCCCACACAAGTTGTACTTTAGGTATGAATTTACAGCTCCTGGTAAATGTCCCTTTCACACAACAACGGGTTGTTTGGGGGCTAAAAGGCCCCAAACAGAGGGCTCACAGAGGAGAGAGAGAGGGGCGCCTAGCGGGTACTGAAAACTTGATAAGAGAAAACCACTCGGCGCCCCTTTCTCTCCTCCATAAATAAAACGGCGCTTGGGACGGCAAAGTGATGCCTCTTCAAAAGTGCTGCCTGAGGCAATTGCCCCACTCTGCTCCATAGCAGGGCCAGCCCGTCTTACACATGCTTAGTAGCACTCCCTGTGACATAAATGGAGCTAAGCTCCCTTTAACTTACAAGTTGCCAGTTGCAAGAGGATTGATGTACTGACCTAACCTCTAAGTTAATGTTCCTTAACTTCTAACTTAACTTAATTTTCCTATTAATCAAACCCAAGTTATTTTAATACTCAAAGAGTCCTTGGAGCCATCTAGCTAAAATGCAGCTGATTAAAGCATACTGAACGCTATTGGCTTGACCCAAACTAAGATGTAACTTTAGTAACTTTAGCTTTGGAGTTTATTCTTTAGCCTGGGTTTTGAAATTGCAAGCACTGGGGTTTATTTGTTAACTATAAAATGTAGATGAGGAGAGTTGAGACATTTCAACCTGCCAAGTCTACATAAATTATGTAGGAGAAACCCTAGGTAAGTTGCAAATAGAGGTAACCTAGCCCTGCATAGTAAAAGAAAAAAAGAGACCTTGCTACATTATGAATGCATTGTGTAAGGCCAGAAATTAGCCAAAGCTGTCCCTACAAAAACATAATTAACCTAACTGACAAGGGTAATTCCTGCTCTGAAGCTGTTTTAATCATATGTTTGTAAAACCATACTTTTATTTTTCATAGTTTACCCACACACAAAATATGTTGTTTCTTCTTTAAGGACAGATAGAGCTTTCATGCAATACCATTTTAATTTATAGACATTTCATCATGTGGTAAGTTAGGTATAAATAATATATTAAGAAATAGATTAAGAGTTCAGCCAAAGCTGGGAAAAAAAACTCTGGATTGACTCCATAGGAACTCTTTTACTTTGTTCAAAGTTTCCAGAAGTGTCAACATTGACATGGCCATTAGAGAATTCCCGAACTCCTATTTAAATTTACTGTTATTGAAGTGTAACCAGCACTCAAGCCGAGTGTCGTATCACTTCAACCGTGCGGTTGCTACAGACATGAGATTCTTACGACAGCTTGATCTCCAGTGTACTGCCATGGAAATGTCCCAACTGGTACAAAACATATAGAATGTACGTACGGTTATATACTATTCTATATAAGTGTAATGTATAATACTTCTTAACATCACATACAGGTTCATCAAATAAAATTTCATTATTCATCTTGCCTCAGTCAACCTACAATTCTAATTTCATTAAACAAACCTATTTTTTTAATGTAAATGGTTGCTTGATCTGTTTTTTCAACCCACGGCAGGAAATACTGTCTTTATATCTCATTTCAGTTTTAAGAGAAATGATTTAAATAGAACCAATCTGCTTCCAAAAATCTCCTTTCATTATTATCTACACAGTAGGGGTAACCACATCTAAAGTTATATTACTATAATTTTATCCACTGATTCACTCTACTGTGCTACAACATTCTTCTCATTAAAAGCTAAAAGATACCTTTGACATAATCTAAGCCTGTTGACCTTTCAGATATTTACCTACTTTTTGAAAAGGTTACTTAAAAAAAAAAAAGTAATTGATTGCAAACCTTCAATAATTTGCATGATATACACCAAACAGTGTAACATGAAAAGCAAATATTTTCCCAGGAAGAAAAAATATTACGTTTTTATTAAAAGTGCTAACAAAACGCTTGTCAGTGGAGCAGCTTCACGTTGCCTGCTGAGTACAGTAATTGAGGACTCAGAGTTCTGCAAATGACATGCTGTCAGAAGGAGTCTATTGAAGCGCAGCATGAACATAGCACAAAACCTATTATCGCTGAATCTAAATCTCATAAAAAATGGGAACTAAACAAAGAATATAACAGCAATCCTAAATAAATAAAAAATCTATAATAATTATTGTATGCGTGTTTATCTTTTTCTGTTAATATATTGAACACATTAACATGCTTGTACAGTAAAAGATATTTATCCTGCCATTAAGAGAAATGCAATTACTATATACACTGACCTTATATTTTTTATCTTAAATAATACAAGCAAGATTGTATATAAAAATAAATACTTGTGACTCTTACGTGAAGGGCCTTTATCACCTTTTTGCTCACGATAAGCATATTGAATCTGTGGCTGTTTTCAGATCTACCAACAAGGTTCAAAACTGTTCCGATCCTGCACTGATGAGATCTTACGAGTTAAAAACAGATGTATAAAGGTGGAAGTGTTCCACAGACCAAAGGGCATCACCGTGCACTCGTGGTGTCCCATGCAAGCATTGAAGGCAGTCTTCTACTTATGGTCTTTCCTACTACGAATCACGTTGTATGCCCCCTGAGGTCCAGCTTAGTGAAAATGGTGTAGTCACAAGGTCAATCAAACAGCTGTAGTATGAGGGGTAACGGATTTTTGTTTTTAATTGTGATATGATTGAGTTTACTGTAATCAATGCATGGTCTCAATCCCCCATCTTTTTTGGAAATAAAGACAATCTGCAGGAGAAGTTGATTTATGAATGAAACCTCTTATAAGATTATCCATAATATATTCTTCTGAATTAAGAGACTTGGGTAGTGACAGTGGGTCATGGAGCAGCTCAATCGTCCAGTCATAGGTGTGATGGAGTGGATGTTGCTGAGCTTGTTTTTATAGAACACATCCATGTATGCTTTACATGACCTGGGCAAAATAGAGGGCACAAGAGAGGAAACAGAGAGGAATTATTTCTGTAGCCAGTGTGAGGCACATGAATATCCCCAGGAGGTGGTATCCCGAAGTGGCAAATCCGCTAAAATCGGCTTCCACAGCTACTCCGACCACTGAACCTCTCTGCCGGCGCTTTGTAAATAAATGTAATGTAATGTAATTATAGGCTGATGTCAGAATATTGTCCGCTAACGATGTACCAAAATTACCTTGAAACTATTTCAAGTTTACATTTGTACAATATTCAGTGTGCACATAAACTACTAAAAATTAGAGGGAACACAGGTCTCCAATGAAATAAACATGGAATGTTTGCATCGACTTTGGAAATCTTATTACATTTAGTCTTGCTAAGTAAGCTGCTATTAGGAGATTTACTAACAGCAGACATGCAGACCGTTCAAATGGTTCTAAGAGTTTATTACTGTTGGTGTTTATCGGAAATGAAGGTCATAAAAACCAAAGTAACGTTACTTCTATGAAGTCAGCTAATTTAGATTCCTGCATTTCCTAAAAACCTAGATATGGACCAACTGGTTTCTTTGAGATATTGCACAATGGCAAGTGTGTTTTTAATGGAAAATGCCTGTACACAGTGCTATTATGTTCAAAGAAGTAAAGACTGAAACAACTAAAGGTTAAAACAATACATTGGGTTGTATTTCATATAAGAAGGTTTTATTTGGAGGTATGTTATGTGGACATCAGTTTGTTACAGCTCTGCTGCTTTAGTTATAGTTCTGTAATCCTATCCCCCTGTTTCTCATGTTCTGACATTTTCCAAATATGACCTTCCCACTTCTTGCTAATGTTCTGCACAAAAATTCTTTATTTCATCTTCTTTCTTATTTTTCTACGTGTTCTTACGTGTTCATTGGTTAGCAAAATAATGACATATACTAACTGGCAGGTCATGTTTGAAGAAAGGGTTCCCAACTGGTGTCTCGTCAGTTGGGTACCTAGCACCGTGTTACTTGAAGCTGAAGAGCATGAAAACGTATATGAATGTTTTCTCAGTGGGATTTACTTCCAATAAAGTCAGTGTGTGCTACAGTTGTGTGTTTTGCGTTTCCTAGCCCAACTTCATACTCTAAGGGGTGGTACTAGCCAAGGGCACCCAGAAATTGTGTTGCTTAGGTCCAAGAGTAAAATGCTGTATGCCCACCAATACCATGCCTATATGCATTATGCGACACCCACATGGACACTAACGCACACACCTTGACATGCACACTAACACACACTCACAGAGAAACTCATACTAACACACTCATCCAGACACTCACACCAACACTCATGCATGGCCCAACTCTGTACTAGCCTGAGATTAGAAATGTTGTACATGAATCCAGAGCATTGTAGTTAATAAAACAGATTTTTCATGAGGGTGTTTGACTTCTTTTGCAACATACATATTTAGGAACAATGTTCCGATCTTCAAGAAGCTTATCACGGGATCATGGGTAAGTGAGTACATTAAACATAGAAAGAAATAGCCACTGTTTATGATTTCATGCAACAAATGTTTCTTTCAACCATTGGACACTAACTAAAAGATATAAAATATTTGCTGAGGTTCCATTTTCAGGTTATTTGGCAAACAGGGCAAATTCCTGGCGGGCATGTTCTAGATCATGTTAGTCAATCACCTTTATAAGTCGATATATCCAGTCCTTTCAGCATGCGGCTGAAAAATAAGAACGTAATTTACCTAGTAAGGTATTAACAGGTTTAAGTCCCCTATAGACGTACCGGTACGTCCATAAAACGCAAAAAAAGAAACACATATGGACACACCGGTACGTCCTGCCTTTCTTGCACAGGCATCTCTCTACACAGGAGATCTGGACTCACTCCCTGTCATCAGAAGCCAGCATTGCTGACTTTCTGCTCCCCGATCTCCTGTCACAGCTTCCGGCGTGAACCCCTGGGACTGAAGGGGTTAATGTTATGTCATGACAAATTTGTAAACACTGATCTTTTTGGATCTCTTTTATTTGAGTTGGCAAGTGATATCTATTTACACAAAGTAAATATCTTCTAGTGGTTAGAAATGGAAACTTTCTTTTAAGCTAATTATAAATATTTTAGTTTCTGGCTTTTGAGTAGCACCTGTGTTCCTGGACGTGAATCAAGGAATATGTTACAATTAATCTTGTCTAATTACATCTAAAGTAATGTGGAAATGGACTGAATCAGATGAATTGTTTTGTCTCGTTCATTTTTGGGCCTAATTGGTTCAGCCTGATAATTCAGGGGCATTTTTAATTCAGGAATGAAATTAGTTGCCCAATGCTTACATTCACTCTCATTCTCTCACACACTCTTTCATTCTCAATTGCTCTCACTCACGCTTTCTAAATGTTTCCCTACCTTCTGCCAACCACTTCCACTTCAACAATTTCCTGTTCCGCATCTTCTTCTTCATCATCTTCTATCTTTTCTCTTCTCTCATCATCATCTTCTATCGTCTTCCATACCTCCGTGAACATAACCTTGCAGGGAATTTCCGCACTTGGGGTAAAGTCCTCTTCCCCATCTTCCATTCGTTTGAGAAGACATCAAAAAGTGCTGTCATTTTGCCCTTACTTGAACTTGGGGCAATATGACAGCGCTTGTGGTGACGTTCTCTTCCCCATTTAGAAGATCGGGGAACGGACACATCCAAACATGGTATTAGACTGAACGGCCCCCAAAACTAGGCCATTTTCATGAATTCATCCCACCAAGTAAGGAAGGTGAGAGACAGCAGCAGGGCAACAGGACCAAAATGGACAAAATAATGAACAAAGGTCTAATACACAGAGTAATATGATATACAGTACATATATATATATATATATTGTAACTGAACGTCCTTTGAAACACAAGGAGTTAGTCAGAGATCTTTCAGAGTCACTTGTCTTCTAGGGTAAAAAGCCAATTCCAGATCCAGATAGAATTTAAATATTTATTTTCTTCAAATCAAAACACAGCAAACAAACAAAATCAGTCCAGCAGCTCTCCTGGCTGGCAATAAGAAGAGAGAGTGAATTGAGCCAAGCTGGGCTTTTTAAACACTCCTGATTAGACCAGGTGAGCTATACTTTGTCACCTGTAAATCCTGGTCTGGATTTTAAAAGCTGTTGGAGTACCAGCCCACCCTGCTCTTCTGGATACTCCACCCCAGGGACCCATTACACAATTTACAAGTCACTTCCTATATTGTAGTTTTTATTGTGCTTCTCTTTCCCTGGGGCTTTAATTTTACATATAAGGACACACAAAATTAGCCAAAGTAGGGCGTATATACCGCCCATCCACTACTGTACCGGCCTTTCTGTCACATATCCTCCCCCCCCAGCTCATTCCTACAGGGGTGAGCGACCATGGATATCAAGGAGTGTACCCTGGAGAGCCCGTCAGCATTTCCTTGTTTAAGACCTGCTCTGTGTTCCACAGTAAAATTGAAGGGTTGTAAACTGAGGAACCACCTGGTCACCCTTGCATTTGTTTCTTTATTTTGAGACATCCATGTTAGAGGAGCATGGTCGGTAATTAACCTAAATTTCCTCCCAAGAAGATAGTACCTAAGAGCCTCTAAAGCCCACTTAATCGCGAGACACTCCTTCTCTACTATGGAGTAATTCTTCTCTTGTGGGTTTAGTTTTCTGCTCAAATAAAAAACAGGGTGTTCTTCACCTTGGTACTCTTGGGAAAGGACAGCCCCCAAACCAACATCAGAAGCATCAGTCTGTACCACAAAATCTCTAGAAAAGTCTGGAGTTACCAAGACCGGCTGAGCACAGAGAGCTCCTTTTAAAGTATTAAAAGCTTGATCGGCTTCTGGAGACCACTTAACAGAAACTGGGGATCTTGCTTTTGTAAGGTCAGTTAAAGGGGCTGCAATAGTAGCAAAATCACGAATGAACCTCCTATAATAACTAGTTAACCCTAAAAATGCCCTCACTTGCTTTTTTGTGAGTGGTCGAGGCCAATTTTGTATAGATTCTACTTTTGCCAACTGCGGCTTCACCAACCCTCTCCCTATTGAATAGCCCAAGTACTTTGCCTCTTCAAGGCCAATAGTGCACTTGGCAGGATTGGCAGTTAAGCCAGCAGAGCGAATAGAATTAAGTACAGCTTGAACTTTAGGGAGATGAGATTCCCAGTCTGTACTATGGATAACAACATCATCGAGGTATGCTGCAGCGTAACGGACATGAGGCCTTAGAATCTTATCCATCATCCTCTGAAAAGTGGCAGGGGCCCCATGTAACCCAAATGGTAATACAGTATATTGAAAAAGACCATTTGGTGTTGAAAAAGCAGTTTTTTCCTTTGCCTGTTCAGTGAGTGGGACCTGCCAGTATCCTTTTGTTAAGTCTAGGGTCGTCAGGTAACGAGCCTTCCCCAGCCTTTCTATCAATTCATCAACGCGCGGCATCGGATATGTGTCAAATTTTGAAATGCAATTTAACTTACGATAGTCATTACAGAATCTTATAGTGCCGTCAGGTTTTGGAACCAGCACAATAGGACTGTTCCATTCACTATGTGATTCTTCAATTACCCCCAGCTTTAACATTTTTCCCACCTCCAAGGTTATAGCTCTCCTCCGAGCTTCGGGAATTCTGTATGGTTTTAAGTTTACCTTTTTCCCGGGTTCTGTTATTACATCATGTTTGATGATACTAGTTCTTCCTGGAACTGCAGAGAAAATGTCCCTGTTTCTCCTGACAAAATCTCTGACTTCTTGTTTCTGATGCCTTGAGAGCGTCTCTGGAATATTTACCTCAGGATCAGTGATGGGAGGCTCTGGGGGCTTCAAAGCCGTTAAGACTTCCCTATCTTTCCAAGGTTTTAACAAATTGATATGATAGAGCTGCTCAGGTTTTCTCCTACCTGGCTGCCTTACTTTATAGTTAACCTCTCCCACCTTTTCAATGATCTCATAGGGGCCATGCCAAGTTGCAAGAAACTTATTCTCCACTGTAGGAACCAGCACTAGTACTCTATCCCCAGGTTGGAATACCCTGATCCTAGAATTACGATTATAGCAATTTTTCTGTGCTTCCTGAGCTTTCTGCATATGTTCTCTGACTACAGGCATGACGGCTGCCATTCGGTCCTGCATCTGTGCTATATGCTCAATCACACTTCGGTAAGGTGTGGTTTCCTGCTCCCATGTCTCTTTAGCTATGTCTAACAACCCACGAGGATGTCTCCCATATAATAACTCAAAGGGTGAGAAGCCAGTGGAAGATTGGGGAACTTCCCTAATGGAGAACATTAGGTATGGTAACAAAAAGTCCCAATTTTTGCCATCAGTGTCTACCACTTTTCGTAGCATACTTTTTAGTGTTTTATTAAACCTCTCGACTAAACCGTCAGTCTGGGGATGGTAAACTGAGGTCCTAATATGCTTCACTTGAAGGAATTTGCACAACTCTTTCATGACTTTGGACATAAACGGGGTTCCTTGATCCGTTAGTATCTCTTTAGGAATACCCACTCTACTAAACATTAACATGAGCTCTTTTGCTATATACTTTGCAGACATATTACGTAGGGGAACTGCTTCGGGATAACGAGTTGCATAGTCCATAACAACCAAAATATATTGGTGTCCCCTAGCTGATTTTACCAATGGCCCCACTAAGTCCATAGCAATCCTTTCAAAGGGTATGTCAATTATAGGTAGAGGTATCAGTGGGCTACGAAAAGCCTTGAAAGGGGCTCTGAGTTGGCACTCAGGACAAGAGGAACAATAGTTTGTTACTGCAGCAAATACCCCAGGCCAGTAAAACCGTCTAAGAATTCTCTCTCGTGTTTTTTCTACTCCCAGGTGTCCACCCAAAATGTGGCTATGTCCAAGACTAAGTACAATTTTTCGGAAAGCCTGGGGATCCAATAACTGTTTAGTGGTATCTACACCCTTTCTTTCTACTCTATATATCAGATCATTGATTACTTCAAAGTAGGGATTGGGCAATCTATTTTCTGTCTGATTAACAACTCCATTTGTGACTTGAATATTATTTCTAGCAGCAACTAATGTAGGATCTTCCCATTGAGCACGTTTAAAATTAACCGGACTGATCCCTAACTCTGGGAAATCATCCTCCTTCTCTGCGCTAGTACCAGCCTCCTCTCTGTTTCCAACGGTATTATCACCTACTAACACAGGTAAAGGGTGGATAGCTTTACATTTATTTTGTCTCATGTCATCCAGATCGTCTTCCAAATCAACATCAGAAAAGGGAAACATATAACCTTCACCAGTTTGACTGCTTCTTAATGAGGTATGGCCTGAGCTTTCTGTGGATCCCCACAGCTGGAGAAAGTTGGGGAAGTCTCGTCCAATCACCACATCATGTGCTAAACTGGGCATTACACCTACTCTATATTTTATATTACCATACTCAGTTTCAATTTGTACCTCAGCAGTGGGATATTCTCGCTTGTCACCGTGTACACAGATAATTCCCATTTTATGTACATGATCTGTTTCTACCTCAGGTATTACCGACTCGGCTACTAAAGTGACCATGCTCCCTGAATCTAGCAGTGCTCTAGACATTTTCCCATTTACATTCACATAACACCAATGAGAATTATCATTATTAGCAGAACCAACACATTGATAAAGAGAACATGGATTTTCCCCCATATTGCATTCCATACGTTCGTCGTTGAGTGGGCAGTCCTTGGCTGTATGACCAACCTCGTTACATTTATAACATTTGATAACATAGTCATATCCCCAATTAGTTCTTTTCCCAGGTTTGTTATGTCTGAATGCGGCTCTGACTCCTGGAATAGCGTCTCTGGTGTCTTGTGCATATACCTGCCGTTCTTCAGTGCCCCTTAAATCATGAACAGTCTTACCAGCTTTCCCAGGATCTTGGATCTTCTGATTGCGGGATTGCTCAGTTGAAACAGGACGTGCAAGTTCTCCTGCAGCTACATACCTCTCCACCAAAGCAATTAATTGGTCTGCTGTCTGAGGGTCACTTTGACTAACCCATCTACGCAGAGTTGGAGGCAAGCCCCGCAAAAACCGGTCCATTACTAAGAGTTCCACAATGTGGCTAGCTGAGTTGACCTCAGGCTGTAACCACTTCCTGGCCAAATGTATTAGGTCAAACATTTGTGATCTTGCAGCTTTGTCAGAGGAATATGACCATGAATGGAACCTTTGTGCACGTACTGCTGAGGTTACTCCAAGCCTTGCCAGGATTTCATCCTTCAACTTGCTGTAGTCACTGGCTTGTGCTGGCTCCAAGTCATAGTAGGCCTTCTGGGGTTCTCCACTCAGGAACGGTGCCAGTATACTTGCCCACTCAGCTGCCGGCCATCCTTCTCTCGCCGCTGTGCGTTCAAAAGCCAGAAGATATGCCTCAGTGTCATCTACTGCAGTCATCTTTTGAAGATAGTGACTTGCCCGAATCACCTTGGGTCCTTGATAGGTCCCTTCAGAGTCCCAGTTCAGCTTTTCAGACAAAGCGTGAATCTCCTGCTGTAGCGCATGGGTAGCGGTTTGCTGTTCCTCACGGGTCACTCTGAATGCCTCAGCTTGTGTCATAACAATCTGCTGCACCAAGGTATCAGTGCTTTCCTTCTGTGCTTTGGCCATTACCATAGCATTCTCTGCTTGAGCCAGCACCAGCTGCTGTAGGGCTGCACTATTTTCTGCAGCTCTCCTATTAGCTTCCTGCTGTGCAGAAGTAGACTGGATCAGTGCTTTAATAACTTCCTCCATGGTAAGTTTCAGGTAGCTTTATACCCACAGACACATAAGTGATACCCGCATACTCC